>JAWNNU010000624.1:0-27557 GCA_035044585.1 Scaptomyza polygonia
TGGGACTCAACAGTGAAACTGCGGAGGTCCCAATCTCTCTGCGAACGCTACACTCCTACATGGAAAATAAAGCACGGGAGTTAGCAGATCTAAGGTGGACAAACACCTCTGACTGCAAGATCTCTAAAATAATGTGCAAAACATACAACCACAAACTAGCGCAATATATGCTTAAGCTACAAAGACATGACTGCCGGAGGCTAGTGGGTCTACTGACAGGCCACTGCCTAGTCGCAGTACATGCGAAAAGGCTAGGCATAACTAACAATGACGAATGCAGGAAATGCAAAGATCCAGGTGTCAAGGAAACGCTGGAGCTCCTCCTTTGCAGCTGCCCCGCACTGGCAGCACAACGACTACGCCACTTTCGAATTCCATTTATGGCTTCGCTCGAAGAAGCCAGCAAGCAGGAACCCAGAAGGCTTCTTGCGTTTGCACGAAGTACACACACTCCGTAGGGCCTCACACCGAGAAAGTCCCAACCATCTCCGACCACCGGCCCCACTAAGGACCCTTTTAGCGGTCTGTGTGAAACTCCCCTGGGAGGGTCAGTCGGTCTAACCTAACCTATATATATTTACAAGTATTTTATCTTAAGATTCGGATTGCGTCGGCATAAGATGTTTCGCCATAGCTACAATTTGCCCGATAAATATTTAGCATTAATTGGATCTATGGCGGCGTTAGAGGAAAGAGATATGGACGATGAAGATGTAGTTGAAGAAGCCTTAAGACTATTATATATAAATACAACTTTTTGTCTTTTTTTCCTCCTTTTTTAATTTCCAGACTTTTATACCTGTTTTTTTTTTCATTCTGTCCTGTTTTTTCGAAAATATATTGGCATCACTGCAGTCGAACTGCCAATGGGTTCCACTGCGCAATAACAGCAAACCAGTAGCGACTAAAGGCCCTGTTACCCGAACTTGAATTGAATTGAATTTTAATTGAATGTGAATGTGAAGTGGTACATGAAAACCAAGCGATTACCCAAACGTGAACTTAGGTTGAACCTGAAAATGAACATGAACATGAAATTTAGCCGATTACCCTGAACATTTAATTATCGAACAGCTGTTTGTCATTGTTGTGATTTTTATATAATAGCCAGGCTGACTTTATTTTTTGCTGGATCATTAAAATATTTGCTTGCTTTATTAAAGAAAAAATCTTTTTCCTGCACAAACCAAATAAGTTTATGCTCGTCCATTTTAAATCAGCTATTCAACGTAATTGGAATGTAACTTGAACTGGAATATTAATTGGATCTAAAAATTCTGTTTTCAGCAGGTTGGCAATTCAATTCGAGTTGACGGTAACCAGCAAACAGTATTTTACGTTTAGTTGATCAGATCAGCTGTTTTCTAAGTTTTTATCAATTTAATTTAAGTTCGGTTAACTGGGCCTTAACATCCACAAGCTTTGGTTGGTCTATAAATTCTATGCTCGATGTTCCAGCGCTATTTTCATCTTAAATTTGAATGCTGTAGAGCAAAACAAACTAATGAATGTTAGCGATGTGCTAACACCTGTTTGTACCTGTTTGATTGCTTTAAATTAGCATAAAAAAGAAAAGAATAGTTTATTGAATTAAATTATTTTTGCAATAAATAAGATTCTTGGATATGAACGATAGCTTGCCTGCTTTACGTATTCTATGACCTTTTGATACCTGTCCTACCCCACAAAACACATGCACTAGCAACTGATATGCACCTAGCCAACCAAGTATCTTGAGCTAAAAACTAGGCTTCTGCAAACACTTGTCCACAAAACTATTTTTCTTCCCCCATTATTGCGCTTGAGTAAGAAAACAAGATTTTGTCTTCCAAGGCAGTCAAATATCAGTTTTGCTGCTGCTGATCATACAGGGGAGAGTCCCTAGTTTGTACCATACAGTTATGCAAAGATGTACACAATTTACGAAAGTGTATTCATTAGTGAATTGGTACATATGTATATGTAAGCGCGCGTTTGCCGCTGCCACAGAAAAAGGAAAAATATCAAAAATAACAAAAACCTCGATAAGCAGGCACAGCAAGAAGTATATGTATGTTTCAACCGCATTTGCATACAATATGTACCAACAACATTTTACCGTTCTTGCTGTCCGCTGACCCGCCGCCACTCCTTTAATCCACGGGCCGCTGAACGCAAAGGGAAACTGAACAAAACAACAACGTGCTGGCCTGTCGTAGCTGAGACGCACAAATTGCACAAAGCAAAAATACGCCTTGAACCAACATTCAATGATTGTCAATGAAAACTTTAATATATGATTTTAATATATATATATTGTGTATGTTAGAATATAAACAATAAACAATGCTATAATATAAACAAGTAGAAACGGTGCAGTCGGACGCACCCGACTGCGGTATACTCGATACCAGTAGTAAAACAGATAAAAATAGAGCTGATTCCAATGGGGTGTGGATACGGCAGGGGTATAGGCTGCCCCAAAGATTGTCTGGTGCAGATGGGGATGCCAAAAAGCTATCTTGCTTCCAAATTTGGTAACTCTAGCTCAAAGTCAGAAGAATATGGTGGATGGTAGGCTGGTGGTGGTATGGGGGGGGGGGGGTCGTGGCATCAAAATTTTAGCTGAAGATCTGTGTATGATGTCAATTGCTATCCTCAAACCAAATTTGGTGACTCTAGCTCAAAAATAGTAAAATTTGTGGGAAGGGGGCTGGGGTTGGTAAGGGAGGGCGAGGCATCCAAACTTTTGCTGCAGATCTATTTATGATGTCAATAGCTATCCTCAAACCGAATTTGGTGACTCTAGGTCAAAGATAGTAGAATATGGTAGAAGGGGGGCTGGGTGCTGGGGGCTGGTATGGGGAAGCGTGGCATCCAAAGTTTTGCTGCAGATCTGTTTATGATGTTAATTGCTATCCTCATACCAAATTTGGTGACTCTAGCTCAAAGTTAGTAGAATATAGTGGAAGGGGGCTGGGGGCTGGTATGGGGGGGCGTGGCGTCCAAAGTTTTGCTGCTGATCAATTTATGATGTTAATTGCTATTCTCATACCATATTTGGTGACTCTAGCTCAAAGTTAGTAGAATATGGTGGAAGGGTGGCTGGGGGCGGTATGGGTGTGGGGCGCCATCCACTTTTTTTGGGTTTCTTCATCACCTATTTTGGCACCAAATTTGGCGGCTCTAGCTCAAAAAATGTGGAAAATATAGGCGTTTTGATTTCAAAATGCAGGGGGCTCGGGAAAGGGGGGGGGGGGGGCGTGGCTCCAAAACTTTCATGCAGTTTTTTGGGGATTGTTATTAGCTATCTTCTTACCAAATTTGGTGACTATAGCCTTAGCGCTTTGGAAAATACACGCATTCCCGTTTTTAGTGATGCATTGGGGCGGTTTGGGGCAGCTTGGGCAGTATGGATTGGCGTGGCATCCAATGTTTTTACGCATTTATTTGGGGGATATAATGGCTCTAACTCAAAAACTGTAAGAGATATAGGCATTTCTGTTTTTGAGGGGTCGTTACCAGTTATCTACTTACCAAATTTTGTGACTCTAGCTCAAACACTATGGAAGATACACGCACTACCCTTATTAACGAAGCGTTGGGGTGGTTGAAGGCGGATAGGGAAGTATAGATGGGCGTGGCATCCAAAGATTTTATGAATTTGGTTGGGGATCGTCAACACCTATCTTGGCACTAAATTTGATGGCTCTAGCTCAAAAACTGTAGAAGATATGGTGTTTTAGTGTTAAACTGCGGGGGGGCTGGGGGCGGAATGTGTGGGCGTGGCTCAAAATTTTTGATGCAGTTTTTTTGGATTTGTAAATAGCTATTTTCTCCCCAAATTTGGTAGTTCTAGCTGTAAGGGCTTGCGAAATAGCTGGATCTATCGATTTTGCGTTATCGGGTTTATCGATTTGTTAGTTAAAGTAGAACTCCAATTTTGACACTTTGATTTACTATGCCATAGATAAAGAGATTTGCAAAGTTTGAAGTTTCTAACTCTAAGGGTGTGGAAAAAAGTTGCGTACATACAGACGGACAGACGGACGGACGGACAGACACCATGACGGACATTGCACAAACCAAATATACTCTTTACCTTCGGTATCGAGTATAAAAACTATGTAGAATTGGAATTATATTTAAAAATCTCAAGGTTTGCTATTCAATTGCACAAAGTTCATTTTAAGTTTATACTACCCTTCCAACTTGGACTGTATCAAGCAGATTAGGGCAAAACTCAAAAATTTGTATTACACAGCTGTTCTCTGCCGCTACACCAAAACAATCATACTCAGATGAATATGTATATAAAATTTTTCCGTCGGTTCACGACAGCACTCTAAATTTGTTCGTAGATCGAACGTAGCATGTATTCAACTGGCAGAAATAGATACCCGTGCCTATAGGCCAGCCTGAGAAACACGACGCGTGCCATCAGTAATAAGAAACTAGTGAACCATAATGAACCGATCCCGTTATGTATTCCCAACAATTTACTGCATTATCAAATTATTATCATCTAAGTGTTTCTTAATCCAAGTAAAATGAATAAGAAAGTCACTTGAATTTAAACACCTGTTCAATAATAATCAATTTATACAAATTGTGGGTGGTTCTAGTTCAATTGACATGTATACAAATAAACAATTTTGAATAAATGTGTACACATCCACGCAAAAACAGCAAAATCCTCACATTCAAATCTCATACTCATATTCATATAAGCTGTAGTGCTGGGAATAGCATCGATCTTACATCGATATATCGATGTTCCCCAAAAATTTTAAAGTATCGATGTTGCTTACTTCGATCTTCGATATATTGCCATCCCTAGACAATTTTTCCCATTACTTGAAAATAAAAACGCGGCATAAAGCTGAGGTAATTAAAAGATTTTAACAATAAAATTAAAATACTCATGTAATACGCTTTTTAATTTAGGACTTTAGTGTTGGCAGTGCTGTGAAAATGGACAAGTTTCTGAAAGGCAAAGACAAAGGCAAAGGTAAATATTTTTTTACATCTCTTTCCTGCCTTACTTGTGAGGCTGCACCTTTTGCATATTCATCGAATGTAATAAACACGTATTCGTGTATAGATGGCAAAAATACGAAGAAAACGATTGAAGAGAATAAAACACCACGTAAACGGACAAAATATGGGATGTCTGCGGTGTGGGATTTTTTCAATAAGTCTGCGGATGGCAAATGCGCTGTATGTTTAACATGTGGCAAAACAAACCAAACCAGTGGTAATACAACAAATTTAACCAAGCATTTACAGCGAATGCACCAAAATTTAAGCACCACTGAGGTTGTGGAACCGAAGGCTGCTGGATCTATTTTAACGCTTTTTGAAAAGAAATACGATGCATCAACAGCAAAAAATCGGGAAATAGACCGCGCATTGACTTATTATATAGGTACTGATCTTCGGCCATATTGTGTTGTGAAGGTCAAGGGCTTTCGGCATTTGGTCAGCAAACTAGATCCACGCTACCAGCTGCCATCGCGAAAAACACTGCGCGATGTGTGTTTGCCAAATAAGTTTCTTGAGATGAAGCAGAAATTGCGCACCATCCTTGATCAGATAGATTACGTCGCTATAACTACTGATGGCTGGACTTCAAGAGCCAACGAAAGTTATTTGACAGTCACTTGTCATTTCATAAATAATGAATTTTATATGCAGACAGCAGTTCTCTGAACTGCGAAATTAACAGTGAAACTAACCATTCCGCAGAAAACATTGCGAGTTCTTTGCGCGGCGTATTTGATGAATGGGGAGTAACCCAAAAAATTACTGCCATCGTAACGGACAACGCATCAAACATAAAAAGCGCTTGCCAACTTCTTTCAAAAAGGAATGTTCCATGCGTTGCGCATACAATTAATTTGGTTGTTCAGGACTGTCTGGCAAATGACAATTTTGAGCTGGCCACAAACGATGGCAAAATTGCGTGTACAATTCTAATAAACGAAACGAAAGACAGAATGTTAAAGTACGAGACACTTTCTAACATACGAATCGCCACGCTCCTGGATCCCCGATTTAAAAAGGATGGACTCCTATCCGCGTTTAAAGTTAATCAAGCTGAAAAGCTCCTCGAGGATGAACTATCAGATATCAATTCACTGTCCGCATCACGTCCTTCATTCTCCAGCCAGCCAACACCATTATCAAAAGAATATAAAAAACAACAGCCACTTTTCAGTTTTCTACAAGAAAAAATATCACAAAAAACACGAAACAATCGAGTTGACTCAATTTTGGGATTAAGTCAATACTATAGCATGGAAAATTTAGAAGAAAATGTGTCCATTGAACTACTGGAAGGTAAAGCAAAAAATACAAGTATAACAACGTTCTTTTGCAATATACCTTATTAACAGATCTCAACAGACAATGATTTAAAGTGTTGTGCCAAAAAATTCTTGTGCGTACCTGCAACTTCCACTGAAAGTGAACGTATGTTCAGCACAGCTGGGTTTGTTTTAAACGAGAGAAGGAGCTGTTTGGAAGCGGAACAAGTGGATATGTTGTTTTTTATTAATAAGAACAAATGGATCTCAGATAAATAGTCATTTAAGTTTACGATGTTATAGCATATAAGTGTGAACATAAAAAATATGATTTTTTGTTTTCAAATTAACTATGTTTTTTTAACTGTTTGTGACCTCATCTATTTTGTTCAAATGTATAGATAATATCGATGTCGGCAAAAAAGCGTAAAGTGTACATAGTTCAAACGTGTTGATTGCGAATAAATAAGAAATAAAAAATACATCCTGCAACAGTTGATACTGTTTTGAAATCAGTCTTCCCAAAGCTTTACACTCTTGCCAACAAATATTGCCATTTAATGGGAACATCAGTACCCGCGGAGAGACTGTTTTCAAAAGCAGGTGCAACAGCTACTCTTAAAAGAAACAGACTTACCACAAAACGTTTGGGAAAACTTTAATTCCTGCAGTCATCGCTATATCAATGATAAAACTTTGTTGTATTAAACGTAAAAATCTCATTTAATTTTTCACATCAATATATTTTAATTTTTTATTGCAAAATCACATTTGATTTTAACGTAGAATACGTTATTCGGCAGGTTAGGGGTGCAATGCGAAGTAAAAATTTTTGCGACCGCTTTCGCCGCGTTCATTTCGAATTTTTTATACTTTAAACATACCCAAATGGAATCTCTTTTATATAGGAGTTAACTGAATTTATTAGCTTTCGAACAGTATATAAACTATAATACTGCTACATATAAAGTTTTTGAATCCATAAGTAAATGAAATTTTAAGCGCAGTACATTTTTCGGCAATTTTCATATGCGTGTTTTATTTGCACATGTATTATCAATAAGTGCGAGCGGGCGCAATAGTGATAGCTATAGCGGATAGACTGTGCATATAGTGCTGTTTCAGTTGCCCTTGCGCTCAGTGGTGTTTCGAAGCAAGCGGCGTGCCAACGCACTGTGGGCAATTTACCAAAAACTGGCATTAATTAATGGCTTGCAAGATATTTTGATTTGGTTTTTTGCGTTAGGTTAATAAAGAAACAAAGGAAAATCATTTTAATAAAATTGGCTTGTTGCCCGCCCTTTGTTTTCAACATATCAGGTCGAAATCTGGGAGTCAAGCATGTTTATATAATACTAAAATTTTTTCAAAAAATCATCGATATCGGCCAACCATATACTTTTTACTAGAGATTTGCATAAACAAGAAGTTAATTTTAGGACATGTAAAAATAAATATATGACTTTTTTTTGGCAAAGCGCCCCATAGTGCAGCAGCAATAAACAACGGTAAAAGCTTGTGTGTGTTCGAAAAAGAAGCAACCGCGCTTCAGTTCTCATGTCGTCTCAACATTTGACTTATACTTATTAATGCGAACCAACTTAGAAGAGTTGTATAAACTCAATATGAACTTTGTGCCATTAAATACCAAAACGTGATTACTTTAATATTATGTCTGTGTAATATGTTTGTTTATATTTTGGCAATAAGGTTGGGCGTTCGTAATCAATAAAACATGTGTAATTAAAGTATATTATCTATATATTAAATTATATATTTGAGTTTTTTTATTGACTATTACTGAATATTTGTACATGGGGTATTTTTAGTTTGTGCATTTTGTGGGTCTACGGCAAGCCAGCACGTGTTGTCGTTGGTTTTTATCTTTTTTGAGTATTTACATATACATGTAATTCGGGAGCCAAATATTTGTGTGTTTGTGTGTCTTCTCTAAACGAAACCAGAGCAAAACCATCGCTAAGAAAATATAAAAAAGAATAAAATATAATAAAATGCCTCCTAAAAAGCGCGTTTATTTAACAAGATATTTTGAAAGTAAAAGGAGAAGAGTGTAAGTAGAAACTACTGCCATATTATTTAGATTTGTCATATAATACTTATGAAATCTATTTATTATAAAAGTGAAATGCAACAGCGTGCACAACAACAGCAAGAACAACAACAACAACAAGTACATCTGTCACAAACCATGTAAGTTTGGTTTTTAAACAATTTCAAATTTGCCGTAAAATGTTTATAAAATGCATTTATTAAAACAGTGAAATTCAACAGAGTGCACAACAACAACAGCAAGAACAGCAACAGCAAGAACAACAACAACAACTACAACAGTCACAGGCCATGTAAGTTTGGTTTTGTATACAATTTTAAATTTGCCGTAAAATGTTAATTAAATTTATTTATTATAAATGTGAAAATCAGGAACACCAGCGGTATATAAGACCAAGCTTTTATCTTGTATCGTATCAAAAGGCAAACGACGAATTCAAAAAACAGTTTATTGATAATAACTTCGGTCATGTTTGTAATGTATGCGACAGGCTTTGGTTCGAAAAAGATTTATTTGTAATGAAGCCTCAACATAAACGCATAATTGAAGAACATTTTCCTTCTGAATGTGCTAATGAAGTTAATTTTAGCCATTATTGCAAAACTTGTAAACAATCTTGTGCCCTTAAAAAATTCCAACTTTATGCAAATTTAACGGATTCAAATACCCAGCTCATCAATTAAATTTGAATTTTATAATAAATTTTACTCTTTTTTATTTTATTTATTTATTTGTTTTGTCATTACGTAATTTTTGTTTGATAATTTTAAAATGTTACGTATTCTACGTAAAATCTTAGCGGCCGTGTTGGAGACACAGCCTGTTGGTCTTTTTTTTTTTTGATTTCATTTGATTTAACTCTTCCCTATGAATTTATAAATAAATAAATAAATGTCAAACATAAAATATATTATGAACAAACAACAACAAAAAATTAATCGAGAAATTAATCGATTAATTGCTAAAATTGCGATTAATTGAATTTTGATAGATTAATCGATTATTTCAATAATTTTGACATCTCTACATCTGAGCGCAAACCGAAATTGTTCTGAGCAAGAATGTTGCCAATTTGGCCTTTTTCCGGAGAGATCTATCCGGTTATTAACTGCTACTGCCGGAAAAAATGTCAAACAACCCCTTTTCGGAATTCTGTCTTTATTTTGGTTCTCTTATCTTGATATCTAGCATTTTCAGACTAAATTGTTTATTTTATATAAGTACAAATTTAAAATTGATGTTTTACAAAATATGTGGCATTTCTTGTAGAAAAATTTTATCGATATCGTGTATAATCGTAATTTGCAGAAGTAAAGTTGATTAAAAATGCCTAAAGAAATTTATGAGCAAAAATTCCGCGATTGCTGGCTACAGCAGCCAGATTTTAAAAACAATTGACGCATTTTCGGTGGATCGTGTTCTTCGAACAAACTACATGCACAATACGCTACCGTCCACCAATTAAAATGGGAAAATGTTGAAAATACTATAAATTTTTGGTCCGAAGTAAAAAAATATCGAGACAGCGCAGATAACAGCCCCTATTCGGACCTGGTAGCCAGGAATCGACTGCAAGTGGAGACGTTGAGTGCAATTTTGACAGTAAGGAATTACCTTATATATACACCAAACTGTCTTTTTACATGGTAGATACGTTCCTCAGAAATCCGTGTAAAAAGAAACCGTGTACAAAAAGAGCCGTTTCCTATCGTAAAATGGGGGATACGTTCCATGTGATTTGAAAACCGTGTAAGATGAAATAAAGAACTATATTTACTTCGAAAAACCTAATGTATGACGATGTTTTCGAACTATGTTTTGATGAACTTATGACAGATTTCAGTATTTCATTCTCGTTTTTCTTAATGGTCCAAAGTCAAAGTCCTTGCCCACAGATGTTGAACCTTCACCGCTTGCCAGACAGTCTAGGATTTTTTATTTTACTTCCAAAGAAATGGCTTGCCTTTGACGAATTTTTGAAGTTTTTGACATTTTATGAACTGTAGTAAGGGCAATAATTTTATTTTTAAAGCTTAATTAAAAATTTACAGATAAAATACCTTTTTTCACTTATTAAGTTCAGAAATGTTCAAATCTAATTGATAGCCTGAACAACTGCTAAAATATTGCGAGCTAATAAACTTTAAACACTTTAATTAAGCAATATGTATTTTATGTAAATATAATGCGAACAAAATGTGTAGGTAAGAGTTATCGAATAAGGGGATTTCCCAGTTACTACTATGTATGTTCATTTCAGCAATGGTGCCAAGTGTTGTAAAATCAAACATAATTAAAAACAGTGGTTTTGAAACCATACTAGATAAAACAATTTTTAAAAAAAAACTTTTTTTTCAACCGTGTAACTTCAATCCCGTGTAAAAAGAAACTGTGTAAAAAGAGAGCTGGGTGTATATAAATTTTTTGTATTGAATTAATTTTTTAAATCAGTTGTATATATATTTATAAGTGTTGGATATTAGTATTTTAGCTTTAGGTATTTGGTATTATATACATATATCAAATACGGTCAGACTGAACAGATGAAATAAAGGGGACAAGACTAGCAAGCGAGCGTGCAGTTTTATTAATATATAAATACACTACAAATTGGCGACGAAGATAAAACGACGGTCTACAAAAAAAAAAAAAAAAATAATAACCCATCAATATGGAGCGCAGCTACAAATGCAGATTGTAAAAAAAAGACAAATATCTTGATGTCACATGTTACTGCAAATTTTTTAACAAAGAGGTTAGAATAGATGTAACACATATACACACACATCAACATGACGACACCCGAAGCAAAGTCACCAAATTTTTATCAAATGTTCAACATAGCAGAGTTTACACCAAATAGTGAAACATTTTGCATTTGGAAAGAAAAGTTGGACATACACTTTTGTGAAGTTAACATAACGGAGGAGAATGCTAAGAAATCCACATTGCTACGATCAATTGGAGCAGGCCCGTACAGTGTATTACACAGTCTTTGTAGCCCTGACTCTCCAGTATCAAAAACGTACAAGGAACTTTGCGAAATTCTTAAAACGCATTACACCCCACCCACAATTATATTCCGTGAACGCAAGAAATTCCATACTGCAGCCAAAGCAGATGCTGAAACTGTAGCAGAATGGTATGTACGAGTAAAACAATTAGCATTGAATTGCAAATTTGGTGAGCATTTGGAAGCGTTTGTATTAAATCAGTTTATCATGAGTCTCCCAACTACGATCTTCGAGAGAATCTGCGAAGAAGACGAAAAATTGTCAGTGGCAAATGCATTGAAAAACGCAATGATTATAGAAACAAAAATGACAATGAAGAAAACAGAAGACAGCATACATTTCATAAAAGGCACAAGAAATGGCGGGAAGAGAGCAAACGAAAAGAGAAACAAAGAGTACAGCAATCGAAGTTTTAAAGGCACTGGAAAGAAATCAGCCGGCAGCGATGACGACTACGATAATGGCAAAGGGAAGAAGCAGCACAAATGTAAACATTGCGGTTGGAAAAATCACAAAGCAGATGATTGCAAATTCAAAGAGTGCACTTGTCATTCATGTGGAAAAATCGGACACATAGCATCAATATGCAGATCGAAATCGCAGAAAACAGTAAATTATGTATCAAATTCAGATGATAGTTACATTTCAAAGAGTAATTGTTTTGATCTTTCTATTTACAGCGTGGCTTCAAAATCCTCTTCTGGTGGAGTTTATTTGCTGAATGTTGTAATTGATGGATGTTCGACGAGTATAGTTTGCGACACCGGAGCACCATGCACATTGGTTCCAACTTCATTTTATGAAAGTTTAACAAACAAACAACCAATTAGAAAATGTCAAGTCCCATATGTAAGTTACAATAGTGATGAAATTAACGTACTTGGTGAGTACGATTCAACAATTATCGAGGTGTTTCAAAACAAATAGTTGTTGTTGTTGCTAAAACTAACAGTCCACCTTTGCTTGGAAGGACGTTTTTGAGAGCATTTAATTTTGAGTTAACGCAAGTTAATCATTTAAAAGAGCAACATTCACTCATCACCGACCAGATAAAACTAGAATTTACAGAAGTATTTCAACCTAAATTAGGAATGTATAATATTAGTAAAGTTTCATTATCACTTGAAAACAATTCTGTTCCGATATTTTTTAAACCAAGACCTTTACCATTAGCATGGAACGAAAAGGTAGAAGAAAAATTACGAAGTCTAGTACGAGAAGGAGTATTAGAACATGTCGATAATTCTGAATGGGGAACGCCTTTAGTCCCGATATTAAAACCAAATGGTGACATTCGTATTTGCGGAGATTATAAAGTCACACTAAACAAATCTCTAATTAATGTCAAATATCCGCTACCCAGGATTGAAGACATTTTTGCAGCACTTACCGGAGGAGACCTATTTACAAAACTTGATTTGACCAATGCATACAATCAGTTACTGTTAGAGGAGAAATCTCAATTGCTGTGCACATGGAGCACACACATAGGGTTATTGAAAGTTAAAAGATTACCTTTTGGAATTAAATCAGCAGCAGCTATTTTTCAGAAAACCATGGAAAGTTTATTTCAGGGAATTCAGAATGTTGTTGTGTATCAGGATGATATAACCATAACAGGAAGAAATCTTCAAGAACACATATGCAATTTAAAAGCAGTGTTGAACAAGCTAAAAGCAGCTGGATTAAAAGTCAATACGAGCAAATGCGAATTCTTTAAATCAAAAATTTGTTACTTAGGATTCACAATAGATAAACATGGATTAAGCAAAAATAATGATAGAATATCAAGTGTGTTATTAGCACCAAGTCCAAATAATGTTTCAGAATTAAGAGCATTCATAGGTATGGTGAACTACTATTCTAAATTCATACATAACTTTGCACAAATTATGAATCCGTTATATGAAATGTTACGGAAAGACACAAAATTTGTTTGGAATTCAAACTGTCAGAAATCTTATGAACGTATTAAAAGAGAAATCACATCAGATCAGTTGTTAGTTCATTACAACCCAAAGTTACCAATAGTCTTAACAACAGATGCTAGTAGCAATGCGGTTTCAGGCATATTATCACATAGGATCGACAAAGAACTAAAACCAATAGCGTATGTGTCAAGATCATTATCAAAAAGCGAAAATAATTATAGTACGTTAGAGAAGGAAGCATTAGCTATAATATTTTGCGTTACAAAACTAAGACAGTATTTACTGGGGAATAAATTCATTCTACACACTGATCATAAACCTTTACTAGGTATATTCGGTGAAACAAAAGGATTACCTTTGATGGCTTCAGCACGTATTCAGAGATGGGCAGTAATATTGTCAGGTTTTGAATATACAGTAGAACATGTTAAAGGAACATCAAATATTGCTGACGGACTTTCAAGAATGCCACAGTGTAATCATCCCAAAGACGTTGAGGAATTCAATTATGTAAATTTCATACAATCGAATAACATGTTTAAAATAAGTTTTAGAGACATAGCTCGTGAAACAAGGAGAGATTCTATTTTAGGAAAAGTCAGTGAGGCTATTAAAAATGGTACGATTTCAGAATTAAAGTCAACCGAATTTTCAACTTATATAAGCAAGTCAAATGAATTGACAGTAGAATATGACTGTATTCTATGGGGTTATCGTGTAGTTATTCCGACGAAACTCAGAAAACAAATACTTGAAGAATTTCATAAATCACATTTAGGTATAGTCAAAACTAAAATGTTAGCAAGATCATACATCTGGTGGCCTGGCCTTGACTTAGAAATTGAGAGAATGATTAGAAATTGCATTCCTTGTCAAGAATTGCAACCAAGTCCAGAGAAAAGTTTACTCATTCCATGGAAATCAACCGACACAGTTTGGAGTAGAGTTCATATCGATTTTGCAGGACCAATAAGAAATTATTATTTGTTCGTTATCATTGATTCTTATTCCAAATGGGTAGAAGTATACAAAACAAAAGAAATAACGACAGCGTTTACTATAAACAAATTAAGAGAAGTATTTTGTCGATATGGCTTAATAAACACATTGGTGAGCGATAACGGAAGACAATTTACGTCTGCAGAATTTAAAATATTTCTAAAGAACAATCATATCAAACACACATTAACCGCACCAGGACAACCATCAACGAATGGACAGGCAGAAAACTTTATTAAAACAATAAAAAAATCCATTTATGCAAGTTTAAAACAAGACGAAAAATGTGAATTTGACACTATTTTAAACAGATTTTTAATTGATTATAGGAACACTATACATTGCACGACAGGAGAATCACCAGCGAAATTATTCTTTGGTAGATCATTAAAAACTAGGTTTACAATTTTAAAACCACCAATAATGTCCGAACAAATATTAAATAAGCAAGAAAGAAGTATATCAGATTATAAGGGTAAAAGAAACATAACTTTCTCAAAGGGTCAGAGAGTAATGGTTAGAGATTACAAAAATCCTAATAAGCCAAGTTGGTCTCAAGCAACTATAAGCAAGCAATTAGGCCCTCGCGCATATTGTTGTGTTTTAGCTCATAACAATCGTGAAATTAAAAGACACTTAGATCAAATAAGAAATGAAAATATGGAAAACATTGATGAATTCATCTTATCCAATAATGCAAATGAAAATATTGATGTTGAAGAACATATTACGGATAACGAAAACCAGATCTCTAATCAAGACGACACCAATACACAACCACAGCAACCAGCATCTCCAATCAGAAGGGATTTGAGACCACGTGAAGGAGGGAGAGTTGTCAAGAGAAGTGAAAAGAATATTAACATGCAATGAATATTGAACATTATGTAAAGAATTAATGAAAATCAAATATGTATAATTCTATACGACACAAAACACACACATGTTTAAAAGGTTAATAATCTTAAGAAGAAATCAATTGTAAATGAAGAACATATGTACATATTCATAATAATTTGTAAAGTTTATAATGTAAACAAAACAAACGCAAGGAGGGGCGTGTTGGATATTAGTATTTTAGCTTTAGGTATTTGGTATTATATGCATATATAAAATACGGTCAGACTGAACCGATGAAATAAAGTGGACAAGACTAGCAAGCGAGCGTGCAGTTTTATTAATATATAAATACACTACAATAAGTATTTTATCTTTAGATTCGGATTGCGTCAGCATAAGATGTTTCGCCATAGATACAAATATTTAGCATTAATTGGATCTATGGCGGCGTAAGAGGAAAGAGATATGGACGATGAAGATGTAGTTGAAGAAGCCTTAAGACTATTATATATAAATACAAATAATACAAATACAATACCAAATAAGTTTATGCTCGTCCATTTTAAATCAGCTATTCAACGTAATTGGAATGTAACTTGAACTGGAATATTAATTGGATCTAAAAATTCTGTTTTCTGCAGGTTGGGAATTCAATTCGAGTTGACGGTAACCAGCAAAAGTATTTTACGTTTAGTTGATCAGATCAGCTGGTTTCTAAGTTTTTATCAATTTAATTTAAGTTCGGTTAACTGGGCCTTAACATCCACAAGCTTTGGTTGGTCTATAAAATCTATGCTCGATGTTCCAGCGCTATTTTCATCTTAAATTTGAATGCTGTAGAGCAAAAGAGACTAATGAATGTTTGAACTCACGAGCGATGTGTTAACACCTGTTTGTACCTGTTTGATTGCTATATATTAGCATATATTTTATCTTTAGATTCGGATTGCGTCAGCATAAGATGTTTCGCCATAGCTACAAATATTTAGCATTAATTGGATCTATGGCGGCGTAAGAGGAAAGAGATATGGACGATGAAGATGTTGTTGAAGAAGCCTTAAGACTATTATATATAAATACAAATAATACAAATACAATACCAAATAAGTTTATGCTCGTCCATTTTAAATCAGCTATTCAACGTAATTGGAATGTAACTTGAACTGGAATATTAATTGGATCTAAAAATTCTGTTTTCTGCAGGTTGGCAATTCAATTCGAGTTGACGGTAACCAGCAAAAGTATTTTACGTTTAGTTGATCAGATCAGCTGTTTTCTAAGTTTTTATCAATTTAATTTAAGTTCGGTTAACTGGGCCTTAACATCCACAAGCTTTGGTTGGTCTATAAAATCTATGCTCGATGTTCCAGCGCTATTTTCATCTTAAATTTGAATGCTGTAGAGCAAAAGAGATTAATGAATGTTTGAACTAACGAGCGATGTGTTAACACCTGTTTGTACCTGTTTGATTGCTATACATTAGCATAAAAAAGAAAAGAATAGTTTATTGAATTAAATTATTTTTGCAATAAATAAGATTCTTGGATATGAACGATAGCTTGCCTGCTTTACGTATTCTATGACCTTTTGATACCTGTCCTACCCCACAAAACACATGCACTAGCAACTGATATGCACCTAGCCAACCAAGTAACTTGAGCTCAAAACTAGGCTTCTGCAAACACAAAACTATTTTTCTTCCCCCATTACAGCGCTTGAGTAAGTAAACAAGATTTTGTCTTCCAAGGCAGTCAAATATCAGTTTTGCTATTGCTGATCATACAGGGGAGAAACCCTAATTTTTACCCTATGACACTTTCTAACAATCCTTGCCATACAGTTATGCAAAGATGTACACAAATTACGAAAGTGTATTCATTCGTGAATTGGTACATATGTATATGTAAGCGCGCGTTTGCCGCTGCCACATAAAAAGGAAAAATATCAAAAATAACAAAAACCTCGATAAGCAGGCACAGCAAGAAATATATGTATGTTTCAACCGCATTTGCATACAATATGTACCAACAACATTTTACCGTTCTTGCTGTCCGCTGACCCGCCGCCTCTCCTTTAATCCACGGGCCGCTAAACGCAAAGGGAAACTGAACAAAACAACAACGTGCTGGCCTGTCGTAGCTGAGACGCACAAATTGCACAAAGAAAAAATACCCCTTTAACCAACATTCAATGATTGTCAATGAAAACTTTAATATATGATTTTAATATATATGTATGTATTGTGTATGTTAGAATATAAACAATAAACAATGCTAGAATATAAAAACTATGTAGAATTGGAATTATATTTAAGAATCTCAAGTTTTGCTATTCAATTGCACAAAGTTCAATTTAAGTTTATACTACCCTTCCAACTTGGACTGTATCAAGCAGATTAGGGCAAAACTCAAAAATTTGTATTACACAGCTGTTCTCTGCCGCTACACCAAAACAATCATACTCAGATGAATATGTATATAAAATTTTTCCGTCGGTTCACGACAGCACTCTAAATTTGTTCGTAGATCGAGACCAGCGCAGCACGGCACGCTGCATTGTTTGCATGTATTCAACTGGCAGAAATAGATACCCGTGCCTATAGGCCAGCCTGAGAAAAACGACGCGTGCCATCAGTTATAAAAAACTAGTGAACCATAATGAACCGATCCCGTTATGTTCATGCGTTCATGCTCTCACGCTTTTTCTCTACGTTTCTTCTCTCTTAATATATATATATTTTATGTACAGTTGGTCACTGTGTCTTTTGTTATTTATATGTTTTCATCATATTTAATAGTTTGCAATTCTTGAAAACAAGAATAAAAACACAGCGCGTAAACACACAGAAACTTACATAGAGGACATCTTTAACAAGGGAATGAACTGACGAACGATGACTGCTGCATGCTGTTTGTAAGTGCTATTGTGGACATTATTTGTGATTTTCCCAACAATTTACTGCATTATCAAATTATTATCATCTAAGTGCTTCTTATTCCAAGTAAAATGAATAAGAAAGTCACTTGAATTTAAACACCTGTTCAATAATAATCAATTTATACAAATTGTGGGTGGTTCTAGTTCAATTGACATGTATACAAATAAACAATTTTGAATAAATGTGTACACATCCACGCAAAAACAGCAAAACCCTCACACGCAAATCTCATACTTATATAAGCTGTAGTGCTGGGAATAGCATCGATCTTACATCGATATATCGATGTTCCCCAAAAATTTTAAAGTATCGATGTTGCTTACTTCGATCTTCGATTTATTGCCATCCCTAGATAGTTTTTCAGTGGTAATACAACAAATTTAACCAAGCATTTACAGCGAATGCACCAAAATTTAAGCACCACTGAGGTTGTGGAACCGAAGGCTGCTGGATCTATTTTAACGCTTTTTGAAAAGAAATACGATGCATCAACAGCAAAAAATCGGGAAATAGACCGCGCATTGACTTATTATATAGGTACTGATCTTCGGCCATATTGTGTTGTGAAGGTCAAGGGCTTTCGGCATTTGGTCAGCAAACTAGATCCACGCTACCAGCTGCCATCGCGAAAAACACTGCGCGATGTGTGTTTGCCAAATAAGTTTCTTGAGATGAAGCAGAAATTACGCTCCATCCTTGATCAGATAGATTGCGTCACTATAACTACTGATGGCTGGACTTCAAGAGCCAACGAAAGTTATTTGACAGTCACTTGTCATTTCATAAATAATGAATTTTATATGCAGACAGCAGTTCTGTGAACTGCGAAATTAACAGATGAAACTAACCATTCCGCAGAAAACATTGCGAGTTCTTTGCGCGGCGTATTCGATGAATGGGGAGTAACCCAAAAAATTGACATCCTGTGTCAGATCACACGGGCGCATAGGCTAGCCGTAGAATACGTCTGTCCTTGTGCAACAAAAATTATGAAGCGGTAGCCTAATAACAACAACCACATAGATGTTTTATTTTATTTTTAATTGTGTTTGTTGTCATTTGGCTAATTTTTTCCTTTTACTGCAATACTGGTTAGCATCTCTGATATAAATTTAGCAAACATTGACTTGAAATAGAAATATATATTTACATAATTTATTACATCAAAATTTCTGGCATTTGCAGACTAAATTGTTTATTTTATATAAGTACAAATTTAAAATTGATGTTTTACAAAATATGTGGCATGTCTTGTAGAAAAATTTTATCGATATCGTGTATAATCGTAATTTGCAGAAGTAAAGTTGATTAAAAATGCCTAAAGAAATTTATGAGCAAAAATTCCGCGATTGCTGGCTACAGCAGCCAGATTTTAAAAACAATTGACGCATTTTCGGTGGATCGTGTTCTTCGAACAAACTACATGCACAATACGCTACCGTCCACCAATTAAAATGGGAAAATGTTGAAAATACTATAAATTTTTGGTCCGAAGTAAAAAAATATCGAGACAGCGCAGATAACAGCCCCTATTCGGACCTGGTAGCCAGGAATCGACTGCAAGTGGAGACGTTGAGTGCAATTTTGACAGTAAGGAATTACCTTATATATACACCAAACTGTCTTTTTACATGGTAGATACGTTCCTCAGAAATCCGTGTAAAAAGAAACCGTGTACAAAAAGAGGCGTTTCCTATCGTAAAATGGGGGATACGTTCCATGTGATTTGAAAACCGTGTAAGATGAAATAAAGAACTATATTTACTTCGAAAAACCTAATGATCGATCTTACATCGATATATCGATGTTCCCCAAAAATTTTAAAGTATCAATGTTGCTTACTTCGATCTTCGATTTATTGCCATCCCTAGATAGTTTTTCAGTGGTAATACAACAAATTTAACCAAGCATTTACAGCGAATGCACCAAAATTTAAGCACCACTGAGGTTGTGGAACCGAAGGCTGCTGGATCTATTTTAACGCTTTTTGAAAAGAAATACGATGCATCAACAGCAAAAAATCGGGAAATAGACCGCGCATTGACTTATTATATAGGTACTGATCTACGGCCATATTGTGTTGTGAAGGTCAAGGGCTTTCGGCATTTGGTCAGCAAACTAGATCCACGCTACCAGCTGCCATCGCGAAAAACACTGCGCGATGTGTGTTTGCCAAATAAGTTTCTTGAGATGAAGCAGAAATTACGCTCCATCCTTGATCAGATAGATTACGTCGCTATAACTACTGATGGCTGGACTTCAAGAGCCAACGAAAGTTATTTGACAGTCACTTGTCATTTCATAAATAATGAATTTTATATGCAGACAGCAGTTCTCTGAACTGCGAAATTAACAGATGAAACTAACCATTCCGCAGAAAACATTGCGAGTTCTTTGCGCGGCGTATTCGATGAATGGGGAGTAACCCAAAAAATTGACAGCCTGTGTCAGATCACACGGGCGCATAGGTTAGCCGTAGAATACGTCTGTCCTTGTGCAACAAAAATTATGAAGCGGTAGCCTAATAACAACAACCACATAGATGTTTTATTTTATTTTTAATTGTGTTTGTTGTCATTTGGCTAATTTTTTCCTTTTTACTGCAATACTGGTTAGCATCTCTGATATAAATTTAGCAAACATTGACTTGAAATAGAAATATATATTTACATAATTTATTACATCAAAATTTGTGCATAATTTAATCTAAAATTGTATTTTTGTTTTATGTTTGAAATGTGACTTTTGATATGACAGGTTTGTGAAAGGAAAAGTATGATATGTAATTCATTAATGATACACTTAAATTTCTAGCAAATACTAAATCTATATTGGCTAGAGCTAAGGTGGTTGCTGCATTTTTAATATACTTTAATTTGAATTTTTCTTCCATAAATTCTGCAAATGAACAATCATTTGTCATTTCTAAATTAAAATCACTTACGATGAGCATGTCCACCTCGGTGTCAACTGTGAAATTCTTGTCTATTAGTGCAGTGAGGTGAGAATATTTCATCAAAGCAGAAAAAAGCATATGTTGCTTGTTGTTTTGGGAAACATTTGGATGAAAGTACAAAGAGCCAAGAATAAATTTTTTTTGATTATTAATTTTAATTTCAGACAGACAAATTCGAATATTTAATTTTAAAACACAACTTACCTGAACTTCTATTCCGTAAATTTAAAATATTCACTCTGTTACGCAGCAAAGCTACGATTCTTTTTACAGGCGGCATTGTTCAATATTCATTTAAATTAAGTTAAATTAACTTAATTCACAGTAACTGTTCAAAAGATGCGAAAATCAGGGCTGCCATCTTAAAGACGAATTATCGATAGTTTAACTCACGATAGTTTATATGATATTTTTGCACGGGCATATTTATTGTTTTGATGTGCAACACACGATGCAAAACACGATAGTTTAACTCACGATAGTTTATATGATATTTTTGCACGGGCATATTTATTGTTTTGATGTGCAACACAAACAATAAAACATGATTTCGAAAACTTGCACGCAAACGTATTTTATTGTGTTATAATTGTTTGGGGCTGACGCTTAAGCTGAGCTTGTTCACACCTGGCACGGAAGAATTTATGTATGAAAATTTAATTATGCCCGAATATCTTAATGAAATTTCCACATTTAGAAGCTATCAGTCATGACCGCATGTATGTCAAACGAAAGGAAATCAAGTCTACTTTGTATTAAAACAAGTTTTAATCGATTCTCTGGCGGAATTTTTGAGCTATGTCCAATTGAAAAGATAGCCACACTAGATAAATTAGAGAAGTCCCTGGAGATACTCAATAAAAATTTGGTGGCGGCCTATCATAAAACATCTTGGTCTGAAGAACTTGTGAGATAGTTCGGAGGGGGCTAAGCTGAGGCCACCAGGCGGGTCGCGGGTTGCGGATAGCGAACGGCCTCTTATGAGGTTAGCTGCGAATAAGCGAGAATCCTTGCAAATAAGCAGTCCCGGACAAACAGCGGGTACGGTACCGTTCACCGTACTGACAAGACGCTTGTGTCGCCGTCTTTAAAGCATAGCCTCACACACTCCCAACACCCTCACACATACCTACCCCCATCCCAACCCCCCCATATCTCACTCCGGGCTGGACTAAGGTGTAATTCGAACCGTGCTGAAAGTCAACTTGGCCGGGGGCCCGGATTAAAAACTAGCCCAGTCGCTAACGGTGAGCTCAGGCAGATGGCGACCGCCTGTTCTAATTAGCCTTACCCGGGTATTGCAGATCTCTGCCCGGGTGGACCTGATATTTCTCTGCAACTCGTGGGAAGACATGAAGAATGTAAAAAAGAATGATTTTAAAATACAGCGGGATACCCCTGCTGCCAGTGTCGCGAGGCACTTTGAGGACCGCCTCCTGGACGGGGATCGGCCCTCCAACGTGGGACTACCCCCACGGCGCCCTCAACAGGCGGAGCAAAGGAGGAGGCCGCAGGCGGCGACAGCAACAGCGCGCGCGCAGCGGACGAGGGAAGCCCCACGTCACCATGTCGCCCCAACTGCAGGAGGAGGTAGCTCGGCTGGACCATCCCAGCCGATGCGGCCAAATCTAAGCGCAGTTAGGCGACATGGCGTGCAGCGCCAGCAGCCACAGGCGCAGCTGCCAAAATTGGGAGAGCCGGGCGGTTTGGACGACCCAAACCGAAAAACCCTCAACGGCTCGAAAACCAAATGGTACCTAAGGTACCTTCAGCAGGGACTACCCCCAGCTGAGGCACTACGCATGGCAATGGCCGGACGGGACTCGGCAAGTCAGGTACGGGGACCAGCCCCCAAACGCCTTAGTAGCACCCTGACGCCACCAACTGCCACCCCCAAGAGGGCGTGCACAGAAGAGCGTCCCGGCACATCTGCAGCCACCGCAGCAACAGCAGTGAGGTCTTCCTCACCAGTGTCCACCGAGACTCGCACTTCGTATGCAGCGATTGCGAAAAAGGTCAAGGTGGCCGTGTTACCTGTGGAATACCCGCAGGTAATGCTCAGCCATGGGGACTTGTCCGCATTGGCAGAGGCCATCCTGGACGAGGTTATCCTCACAGGATGGGACACCGCGGTCGCGTTCGCGGGCATTCATTTCCGGGTTGGCTACCTGGTCATTGAATGCTCCGACGATCACTCAGCGGAGTGGCTGAGGACCGTGGCGTCAAGACTGCAGTCGTGGAAAGGTGCTCCACTGCACTGCAAGTTGGGTGATGATATCCCATCACCCCATAACATCACCATCTTCTGCCCAAGAAGCGCGGATCGGTCAACCGAATCCTTGTTGGTTCTGCTGAGGAACCAGAACAAGATCGAGACCGACTCGCGGAAGGTGCTGTCGAGGAGAATGGAAGGCGGAGGTGCGCTATTGGTAATAGGCATCGATGAGGCCTCCAAGAACGCGATAGTGGCGAGAGGCCATCAAATTTCATTCCGCTACGGGACCATCCCCGTTAGCGGTCTGAAAAAGAAGAGTGTTGGCGCGAGGACTGCCCCCGCCCAAACGACAGCCTCGGGAGCTGCAGGCTCGGCACCCACACCTCCCACCGCCACTGTTCCGAGTGTTCATCTGGCAGATGCCACCGATTCATCGGAGGATCTGGCCGAGGACGAGGACCTGGCGGAGATGACGCTCGGTCCAGCAGAGCTGGAAGGGATGGATGAGGAGCTGCCGATGTCCTCGCAGGAACTGGCTGAGGAGCTGCAAATAGCAGAAGAAGAAGCCGATGTCACCATGACGGGCAGCGGCGATGTGGGCAACTCTGCATCGCCAGGAGCTGGAGCGGCGGAATAATGATGGTGACGTCAAACGTCATCGTCACTGGGCTAGCCCAGATAAACCTCCATCGCGCTAAGGCAGCCTCAGCTGTCATGATGTTTATCACCCAACATCTTGGGCTAGCCCTGGTACAGGAGCCATGGGTCAACAATGGCATAAAAGGCCTGTACACCGCCGACTCGAAGGTAATCTGGGATCAAAGAGATCCTATACCTAGAGCATGCATCATGGTAAGGAAATGTATTAATTTTACTATTCTTTCAGAATTCCTCACTAGGGACTGCGTGCCGATTGCCGTAAGGACAAGAGTTAACGCCCCCCCTATTGTGGTTGCATCAGCCTATTTTGCTGGTGATGCGGACTGCCCGCCACCGGAAATAGAAAAGCTGATGGATCACTGCAGGAGAGAGAAGCTGCCGGTAATAATCGGCTGCGATGCCAATGCACACCATTCCATATGGGGCAGCACGGACATCAACACAAGGGGTGAGTGTCTTACCAACTTTATATTCAAGCATAATTTAGAAATTGGTAATGTCGGATCAACACCGACATTTGTAACTAGAGTTAGAGAAGAGGTATTGGACATTACTCTGATTAGTCGGTCTCTCAGGCCACATTTCAGAGAATGGCATGTCTCTCCAGAAGAATCCATGTCCGATCACAGGATCATCCTATTTAAACTTCAGGTTAATACGGATAGTAGTATACCAACTCGCAACCCCAGAAAAACGAACTGGGATAAATTTAGGTCTACCCTAGAACTTAACCTAGTCACTGAGAGCTCTGGAATACCCAGATACACGAGTGAGCTAGAAAGAGTTGTTAGAAATCTGAACAGTAGCATTAAAAATGCGTATGAAGAAAGCTGCCCACTAGGGAGAACGCGTAGAGAAAAAGATGCCCCATGGTGGAATGACGGTCTTGAAAGACTGCGGCTCACCACCCGTCACCTCTTCAATAAAGCCAAGAGAGACGGGTCATGGGATACATACCGCGAAAGCCTCACCTCCTACAGCAAGGAGATCAGGAAGGCCAAGCGTAGGAACTATAGGGACTTCTGTGAAGGCATAGCAAGTACAAGCGAAGGTGCCCGGCTCCATAGAGCATTATCAAAGCGGGCACCGGAGGGTAATTTAGCCCTGAAACGTATAGACAATTCATATACGAGCACCAACATGCAAAGATTAGAGCTTCTGTTTGAGACGCACTTCCCAGGAAGTATCCCCTGGCAACAGTGCGAACCTCTAGATACAGCGACTCAATACAGACCAACGGCCACTGACTGGGCATGCGCCAAGTCGGTGGTAACAGCGGAGAAACTAAAATGGGCAATTGGAACCTTCCAGCCTTACAAATCTCCCGGTCTGGATGGTATATCACCGGTATTCCTGCAGCAGGGACGGGGAATACTCCTACCCACTCTGAGGAAAATCCTGGTCAGTAGCCTAGCACTTGGTCATATACCAAGCACTTGGAGTAGAGCTAGGGTGGTCTTCATCCCCAAGGCAGGGAAGACAGATACCACCAACCCAAAGTCCTTCAGACCCATTAGCTTAACATCGTTTTTGCTGAAAACGTTGGAAAAGCTGGTGGATTATAACATCAGGAGCACTCTGCTTACACAGAGTCCACTGCAAGCAACGCAGCATGCATACAGAACAGGCAGATCTACGGACACTGCCCTGTATGAGCTGCACCGCACTTTGCGGGCGGCAGTAGTAAACAAAGAAGTAGCAGTCTGTGCATTTTTAGACATTGAGGGCGCTTTCGACAACACATCACATGATGCTGTCAAGGCCACCTTGGATAGAAGAGGGATGGACAGTACAACTAGTAGATGGATATCATCCTTACTAGGGTCCAGACAGGCTACGGCATCTATACAAGATAGTACCGTAACAGTAACAACCACAAGGGGATGTCCACAAGGGGGGGTTTTATCACCCCTCTTATGGAGTATACTAGTAGACGAATTATTAAGTAGACTCGCCAACAGTGGTATCCAATGTCAGGGCTATGCAGACGACATTGTGATAATAGCTCGGGGCAAGTATGAAGAAACTCTTTGTGATAATGTTCAACTGGGACTTAGGATCACGCATGATTGGTGTAGGGAGGTTGGTCTCAACCTAAACCCTGCGAAATCAATCATCGTTCCGTTCACCAGAAGATACAAGCTACAAAGGATGAGGGAGATTAGGCTCGCGGGGAGCCCAATAGAAACAAGCAAGGAAGTCAAATACCTTGGGGTCACTTTCGACAGCAAATTAAACTTTGGTACCCATGTTCAAAATACGATTGCAAAGTGCTGCAGAGCGCTGTATGCGTGTCGTAACATAGCCGGGAAGTCATGGGGAACATCACCAAACATAATAAGATGGCTATACCTCATGGTAGTAAGACCCATGCTCACGTACGGAGCGATTGCATGGGGGGATAAAGCACAACAAATCACTGTGCAGAAGCAGCTTCAGAAGCTACAAAGAATGGCATGTGTAGGAATCACAGGAGCGATGAGGACCTGTCCCACATCCGCGCTTGAGGTTCTATTGGAGTTAACACCACTCCATCACACAATTAGGCTGCAACAAAAGGCAACGCTTTTAAGAATGTCCGTTGAAGGAGTTGGGAGAGGACACATTCTTAGTCGAGTAGAGGCAGACATGCTGTCGGGTGAACTTCCCCTACTGGCACAGCCAAGGGACGAAATGAAAGCCGAACATATGTTCGAGCAAAAGTTTCAAGTTCACGTCTGTAACAAAAAGGAGTGGACATCTTTAGAAGAGGTCCACAACATGAAGCCACACACCATAAAATGGTACACCGATGGATCCCTAACGCATCAAGGCTCCGGTCTTGGTGTGGTGGGCCCTCGGCTAACTTACCACGAGCCCCTAGGTATGCACACCAGCATATTCCAAGCTGAGGTATGTGCAATAGGGAGGTGTGTGGACGTTAACTTAAAGCGTAACTATCGAAATAGAGACATTGCCATCTTATCCGATAGCCAAGCAGCAATAATGGCACTTAGTAAGACCGAAATTAGGTCAAAGATAGTTCATGAGGTACGAACCAAGCTAGACACTCTGGGATCACAAAATAGGCTTGCCCTAAGATGGGTCCCGGGACATGTCAACATAGCGGGGAACGAAGAGGCAGACAAGCAAGCAAGAATGGGGGCAGCGACACCCCTCATAGGACCTGAGCCGTATTGTGGTATAGGAAGAAGCACAATACGGCAAGAGCTTAGGAACGAGGAGAGATTTTTGCGAAGAACGAGCTGGGCAAGGACACCAGGACTCAGACAGGCAAAACTTCTCTTGGGTGGCTATATATCGATGGGCAAAAATAGACTCAGGATACTCACCGGTCTCTTGACAGGACACTGTAGACTAAGAGGTCACCTAGCAAAGCTAGGTATAGTCAGCAGCGAAACTTGCAGATTCTGTGAAATGGAAGGAGAATCCTCCTTGCACATCATAGCAGAATGCGTAGCCTTAGCGAGGAAAAGAAGTAGTTTTCTAGGAAAACACATTGTGGAATTCAGCGATTTAGAAACCATCGACCCAACAAAGGTACTTGCTTTTGTACAACACTTGGGCTTGACGGAAGAGCTATAAGCCAAGAAGGGGGCACAATAGATCAGCTTGGTCGCAGTGTAGTCATCCCCAATATAATAAT
>JAWNNU010000627.1:0-123837 GCA_035044585.1 Scaptomyza polygonia
GGCCCAGTTACCTGATCAGTTGAACTAAACGTCAGACACTGTTTGCTGGTTACCCAAAACTTGAACTGAATTTAACTGAATTGGAAACCTGCAGCATGATGGAATAACATAAGGTGGTCCCGTCGGCAGCCGAAGTTTTACGAAGTATCCACTTATTTCAGTGCACCTTTGCTTGTTAAAGAGAAAGGTTGTGTGCGGACGATTTTTTTTCTTGTTCATTAACCCTTAAGCGCAAATTTTGCTGTAAAGTATATATTTTAAAATTAAGTACCTAAACCAAAAAATTTCCATTAAGAATCAAAAACAGCGTTTGATTGGTAATTCAAAACTATTAGAAATTAAACTTAAAAAAAATGTCTCGTCTTTTATTATAAATGCCATATTCAAACCCTACGGACATGCTAAGGGTTAATCAACAATCACATTGCCGCCTCACTCACTCTCAATACGACACTCAGTATACTTTGTTCATTTCACTCGCACTTATTGCTAGCATACAATAAGTGGATGGCTGTTGCCGACGGGACCATCTTATGTTATTCCATCATGACCTGCAGAAAACAGAATTTTTAGTTCCAGTTCATATTTCAGTTCAAGTTACGATCCATTTACATTGAACAGCTGATTAAAAATGGACGAGCATAAACTCATTTGGTTGGTGCAGGAAAATGATTTTTTGTACAATAAAGCTAGCAAACTATTTAAGGATCCAGCAAAGAAAAGGGCAGCTTGGATATCAATTGCCGCGGAATTGGGAACACACCGTAAGTATATTTGTATATACATAATTGTTTTTTTAAGAGCCCATTTGCTGAAGCGCAAGTAGGTTAAAGAATTCTTGTGTTTTTTATTAAATTCTAGTATTGTTTATTCTTTTTGAAGTCAACGCGCGAACTTTTTGTTAAACGTGCCCTTGGAATGTGGTGCGACTGGGCTAAAATCGCCGCCATTGGAACCTTTGTCTCCAGCGCCAGCACCCAATTCGCCATGTTTTGGAACTTTTGACAGCAGCGATTCATGGCTAAATGCGACATCAGAAGTGTTGATTCGCCATGTTTTGGAACTTTTGACAGCAGCGATTCATGGCTAAATGCGACATCAGAAGTGTTGACGCCGACAAATGATGTGTGCATGCAGTCATTCGGTTCGTCATGTACACAAAGGCAAACGACGATGCCATTTGAGTCACCTACACCAAATAGCCAAGCGGAATCGCGTTTAAAACGACAAAAAAAAAAAATTACTTGTCGGAAATGCTGGTCGAGGTTAACAAAACGTTTAATAGTTACGTGCAAAATGCTATGAACGAACGAGAGGATGAAGTGGCCGTTGGTTTCACCACAACAGCGTACGCCATATTATCTAAATTAAGCCCTGTAAAAAATAAAATTAAAATAATTATGAGCCTCATGAAGGTGCTGCAAGATGCGCACCTAGAGAGCATTACGAATTAAATTTTTTCTCAATAAAAATCTGAATTTGTTTTTTTCAAAAAAATTTTTAAGAGTTCTGTTGGAGCCGATTTGTACTAAGTACATGTAATGTACATTAACCATATCATGCATATATAAAAGGTTTATTATTTTTTTGTGTAAGCAGAATTTCGCGCGCAATTGTGAAAATATCAAAACAATGACAAACAGCTGTTCGATAATTGAATGTTCAGGGTAATCGGTTCAATTTCATGTTCAGGTTCATTTTTAGGTTCAAGTCTAGTTCACGTTTGGGTAATCGCTTTGTTTTCATAGCCGTACTGTGTGTGTGAGCGCGATCGCTGCCAATTTCAGAAGCTACTGCGCGCAGCGATCGCGCTCACACACACAGTACGGCTGGGCTGGCTGTGTTACGGAAGCTCATGTCGTAGCGAAACCAGCAAGCCGAATGACATCGAATTCGCCCACAATTCACGAAGCAACAAACGGCAGTCCTCCGAGAGAGTAAAATCGCCAGATTCCAGAAATGTTAGGTTGGTTGGAATATGGCTGTTTGAACCCTCTATAAGTGTAAAATCTTGTTGCCGCCGCCTCTAATTTAATCGATGGGCCGCTGAACGCAAAGGGAAACTGAACAAAACAACAACGTGCTGGCTTGTCGTAGCTGAGACAAATCGCACAAAGAAAAAATACCCCTTGAACCAACATTCAATGATTGTCAATGAAAACTTTAATATATGATTTGAATATATATATAGTTTATGCTAGAATATACACGAACATTTAGATTTGAAATTATATTAAAGAATCTCAAGTTTTGCTATTCAATTGCACAAAGTTCATATTAAGTTTATATATCCTTCAAAATTTGACTGTATCAAGCAGATTGAGGCAAATCTCAAAAATTTGTATTATGCAGTTATTCGCTGCCGCTACACCAATACAATCATACTCAGATGAATATGTATATGAAATTTTTCAGTCGGTCCACGACAGCACTCTAAATTTGTTCGTAGGTCGAGATCAGCGCAGCACGGCACGCTGCATTTGTTTGCATGTATTCAACTGGCAGAAATAGATACCCGTGCCTATAGATGTTAACACATCAAAAGTCAAATTTTTAATAAATTTAAGCAAGAAAACAACAATTTATAAAATATTTTGTAATTTAGTCTATTTATAACTAAAAGCGTTACTAAGAAAAACTTGTTTGGGATGTACATATGAACATACTTACATATGTACAATATTGGCGTTTTAAGGAGCCATCTTAAGGTGAAATGCATAGATTTCATTAGTCATGTTCGAGATAAATTAATTCGCGAAACCGACTGCGGTATTTTATAGACTGTATAAAAACGGGTGGTAAGAAGTCTGCTGGCAAAGAGAGAGTTCATAGGCGGCAGAGAATGTCGCATGCTATATTGCCACCAAAATTGGTGGCTTTGGCTTATAAACTGTAAAAGATATAGGCGTTTAAGATTTCTGATGCAGATTTTTTAGGGCACCGACATTGCACAAAAGCAGTATACTCTTAATCTTCGGTATCATAATATAAAAAGCACGAAATCAATAACTTCTTCTTGCGCAAATAGTGCATCATTTTGATGATTTTGCATGCTCTACTCCAAAATGTAATCCTCCTGAGTAGATCGCTACTGACGATCTTTGGCATTCATTTCTTCCAATTGCAGTCGAGACTTCTTGTGTTATGGCGTTTGCTTTCGCTCGCGGCTCTTTACTTAGAGACATGAGCTTTTTGTTGAAAATGGATTCAGAATCGTGCCCCTTGTGTTGCATAAGTGAAAGTTTTGGTATAAGAAACTGCTTGGATTGTGACTGATTTTCGTATTGGCGCTCCCACGCTTCCTTTGATTTGCGCATCTTGTTTAGAATTTTATCCATAATCCGGCGATGATCCAGGCCAAGCACATCTTGTCGTATTTTAGGCATTGCTGCCGTCGTCGCTGGCTGCGCTGCGGCATTGCCATAACATACATGTGCATTCAAAATAACCGTACTTCTCTCCAGCTGCTGCTGATCTTTATCGTCTTTAGGGCTTCTTAAATTGAGTGCTCGCAAAATTCTCTCAATGTTAATGATATTTTTGCCGGTCCTTTCGCGCACAAATCGGATGCTTGGTACAGCGCCCAGCAGCCGCAGCTGAGAGAGCTCATGACGCAGTTGGCCGCTGCAGCGTTGAAGCTCTGCCTCCAGAGCCGCATCACTGCGCACATTCCCGCTGCCCAGCCAATATACATTAATGCAGGAGAAGTCGGCAGAGATCTTGACCTGCGCCACCTGCAGGTTGTGCCCAAGAATAGACTCAGCCGCTTTCCCAGTCGTAAGTAGATCAGTGATAGACATCATAAACAGCTTGTTAAGCACTAACATGCGTCGCGTATTGTGCTTGGAACCAGTCAAATTGCTCTTACCAAATTGCGATGCCTGAAAGACGACGCTCGGCGGCTGGGAAATACTTTTACTGCAGCCACCGCTGATATCGGCGTTAGGGTACCAGCGCTTTTTCGTACCCGACACCCGATTGCCAAAAAGCTTGTCCAGAATTCGGCTCTGGCGCACCACATTTGTGCTGCCAACGCTGTTGCTGCTTTTGGCTCTTGACTTGTCAGCATAAAAATGCGGTAACTTTTGTTTACGCCGAACATACAAACAGTGTGTAAATTGTTGTGGAAGCAGTCGGTTGCGCAACATTGTTAAATATTTTATATAATCAGTTATCTTATAATTGAAACTCCGTTATCTTTTGCTATCGATACTATAGCTTGAATAACAGAGCCGGTAGTGTTTACACCACCTATGTGCTATTGTTTCTCCACATTAAAAGTATATGGAAATATACATATATAGAGCTTCAAAGGATTAGTACAAAACTACCTACATACTAGCACTCTCACAGTCAGTGTTGCCAATTTGGCTGTTTTTCTTGAGCAATTGCGGGTGATATATTGTCCATTGCTGCGTACACCAGGAAATTTTGCTGCACGATATTGAACCAGAAAGTAATTCTTATCTGTGAGTTTTGGTGAACGCAATAGTCCATTTTTTCGATTTCTCTAATATTTTTTTGGTTATTTATTCCAAAACATTTCCGCCACGGGCTAAATTGTTTTAGGTGGAATGGCGTCATCAAAAAAGTTATGATTTATAGTTGAATATTGATCCCATATTCACACTTGTTAAGCTTCATTCACACTAGTTGACAAACAAGTCAAAATTGAAAACAACCAAGTCAACCCTAGTGTGAATAGCTGTCAACTTGGTCAACTGTTAAGGCCCAGTTACCCGAACTTGAACTGAATTGAATTGAATTGACAACTTGCAGAAAACAGAATTTTTAGTTCCAATTAATATTCCAGTTCATGTTACGTTCCAATTACGTAGAACAGCATAAACTTACTTATTTGGTGCAAATAAAGCAAGCAAATATTTTAATGATCCGGCAATAAATAAAGTCTGCTGGGCTATTAATAATAATCAAAACAATGACAAGCAGCTGTTCGATAATTTAATGTTGTGGCTAATCGGTTAAATTCCATGTTCATTTTCAGGTTCAAGCTAAGTTTATGTTTGGGTAATCGCATGTGTTTCATTTGACAATTCATATTCACGTTCAATTAAAATTCAATTCAGTTCAAGTTCGGGTAACTGGGCTGACAGAAGATTGACAATGCGTAAAAGCGTCTTTAAAGCAAATAATTAACATCTAAATTTCACACAAAGTTGACGGCGAGTCAACAAAAAAAAAGTTAGGGTGTGTAGAACACACTCTTTGGAAGTTATACTGCTTATATTGTAATATGTTTAATTTTTCCAAGACAAACTCATTATTGCATTAACACTTATTTTTATTGTTATGCAGTTTCAATTTCATTTGAATTAAATTTTTATTATTATATATATTATTAGTGTAACAAATTGTTTTTGCTTTAATGCACTGTATCTAATGCAAAAAAGGCCTGTTGTCACATACAACGGAAACCAAAACCGAATTCAGTACATTTGTGACTGCAACCGAAACCGAAAACCGTAACGTTTGTTTTCCATGTGATCTTAGATATCGATACATTACTGCATACACTACATTGCACAGTTTGTTGACACTAACAACTAGGGATGTCAAAATTTTTGAAATAATCGATTAATCTATCAAATGATGAAATGACAAGAAGAAAAAAATTAATTGCAATTAATCGCAATTTTAGCAATTAATCGATTAATGTATCGATTAATTTTGTTTTTTGTTTTTTCATATTTTTTATGTTTTACATATATTCATATATTTATGAATTCATAGGGTACAGTATAAATGTTTTATCATTGATTTAACCATGATTGCAGGAATAAAAGTTTTCCCAAACGTTTTGAGGTTAGTCTGTTTCTTTTTTTCTTTTCATTTCAGTTCTCAAATGCCTCATAACTGCAGCATGCGCTAAAGGGTCACTGAAGTGAATTCTTTTGAATCTGGGGTCTAATAGATAGTACGTTTATGCTTGCTGTATCATGCTTTTTTAAAATCACGCTTTTTAAAATACGCCTGTTTATGCTATTTTATAAATATCATGATTTTGCTGAAAATTAACAAATGGGCTGGCAGCTTCAAACGGAAAAGGTGGCAGCACATCAGCACAAACAGCTGCTGGATCGAAATCGAAAACGTTAAAAGGTTTAAATTGTAAAAATGGATAAAAATTTAAAGTTTTATTTTATAAAACGGCAAGCGCGAACATCGCAGATGATCCGTTGTTTTTTAGAACGGAGAATGGAGCGCATGAAGGCTTTAAGACGTGGATGGAATTTAGCACAGGCCAAACGCAAGAAAATTTTAATGGACTACATTGCAAGTCAACTTGCTGCCTTGACGTTATTAAGACCGCGGCTGCGAACAGTTCATAGCCGGCCTAGAAGCGATTCATACTGGATGCTGATGCTAGCTTCAGCAAATGAACTCAAATTTTTTGAAAATTTTCGAATGTGCAAACACTCATTTTATGAACTCTGTGCACTTTTGGCTCCACATATGCCGAAACAAGTGCATTTAATTACAATTCCCGTTGCATATGAAAAGCAGGTGGCCATCGGTATTTATATTTTATTTATAAACTAGTCTTCTAAGGTGTCGACCCCAACAGCCGCGGCCACGGGACGCGCTCCATACAGCTCGTTGAGCTCATTAAAAAACGCACAGGTCTTTCTTCCAGCGCCACTTACTCCATTGTTTTTTTTCGCTTCCATAAAATTTTTTTTTAATGCCCGCAACTTTGTTTTGACCTGCTCAGACGATTTTTGCATGCTTTTATTTTTCATGCGTTCTGCAATGCATTTGTATATTATATTGTTTCTCTTGGTTTTCCCGTCTAGCTCCGATAGCACATTATGTTCTTTAACTATGCTAAGGAGCTCATTTGTCTCCGCAAATATCCAGTGGGTTTTATTATTTTCCATTTTTAACGTTTTTCTTCTTCAGTGCAGCACAGCTGATTTTACACAGCAGCGTTGCCACGCTGTTTTCCACAAAAAATCATGATTTTTCCAAAAAATCATGGTCAAAATACGTGTGTAGAAAAAATCATGATTTTGTGTTTATGCTTGTATATTTTTAAAAAATCACGATCTGTAATCATGATTTTTTGCAAGCATAAACGTAGTAAGAGTCGACGCTGCCAGAAGAAACATGTGCTCCGTAGATCCAAACCTACGATCAAACTCATTTCAAATATTTTTTAGTTTTATGGCGGCAGTATGAACAATGATTGTTTTTACCAATTGTTAGCGGCCACAATGCACAAGCGGGATTACTTGGCTGAGAGAAGCACACTTTTCGCCACTTATTTGGACTGTCATTGCTTCTAATGGCCGTTAAATGTTTAATATTTCAATAATTGCATTTTTATTTGTTAACAGTTCTCCTTGAGTCTTACATTGTTCTTCAGTGTTATAAATGGTAGGCAGTACGAGACAATGGTGTAAATAACTCTTAGTTAATAGAGTTACCAACAAACAAATTATAATTTTAGAGCCTAAAACAATCCTAGTTTGCATAAAATGTAACTAAAAATTATAATTATTAAAAACAAAATTGCGATTATTTACCCATTACTCGATTAATAATCAATTAATCTACAAAAAATTAATCGTTTCTTGCCCAAAATTAATCGATTTTTTCATTTCATTCGATTAATCTTGCCATCCCTACTAACAACAGATATTTAGGATTTTCGAGAACCAAAGAAAAACGATGTAAACAAGGCAGTAGCAGTGATGTTGTTGCCATGTGTTCTTTTTTATTCCATTTAAAATAAATGGAGGTTTATAAACAATAAAACGAAAATTAAATATATTTTAATATTTTCCATATAAAAATAACAGCGAAAACTCTATAGCGTTCAGCACTTAAGCAAGGTTTCATTTCAGTGAAACCATCTTATGGCGCCTAGAGCCCCCTTAACACGATCGGTTTTTCTGTAGTTTATTTTAAGAGACCAAAAATATTGGCATTCACATTATTCGCATCGGTTAAATTGAAAATCCCATCACTTTTTGTGTTTACACAATCTGGTTACACTTTTCTACTTAATTCAGCAAAAACATATAAATAAACAAGAATAATATGGATACAGGCGAAAAAATATTAGAGGTTGTTTGTATTTTATCCTCGTTAGCTCAAGCTAAGAATATTTATTACTAAAAAATACAAAAACGCCTTTTCTTAAAAAAATTTAACCGACGCAAATAAGAGCTGAAGTAGAGTACGTTCTATTTTTTTCATTTTTCCGTCGGTTTTTGACCGGACCTAAAAAATGTTGTGTGTTCCCACGAGAGCGCTGGCATTTTAAAAGAAAAAGCTACAGAAAAACCGACCGTGTGAAGGGAGCTTTAGGCCTATTTACTCTCGACTTGACTTAACTTAAGAGTCAGCTGACTCAATCTAACTTATGGCTCTCAATGTTAGCTTTAACTCTCAACTTAACTTAATTTTGAACCTGCAGGTTGCAGAATTTAATTTAAGTTGTTTCAAAACTACATAAACAGTTTGAAATAGCTACTGCGCCACATAAACATCTTCTTGGAAAAGCACGTAAGCAACGATTGGTTCTGCCTTTACTGCCCGACATAAAACTTTTATAAATCAAATTGTTTTTGTTTTTCATTTAATGCACTGTATATTTAATGCATAAGTGCGCAATGCTGTACATTTCACACAGTAATCGATCTAAAATATCGATACATTACTGCATACACTACATTGCAAAGTTTTTTGTTTGTCAACACAAACAGCTGACAGTGAAGGCTTTTTCGTTGCACTATTTCTTTGGGTTACTGCCCGGCATAAGTATAACTTTAAAAAGTACGTTATCTACGTTGACGTCAATGATGCTGCCCCCACCCTTGCCACCGCCAGCCCTTCTTTTCCATTTTTTACTTACTTTGACCTCGATTCACCAATTATAGTAGAAGGATAGTAATTGACGACCCCCAGAGATGTGCAGCAAAAATGTAGTGGGTTGGAGGACAGCAATTGAAATCATCCACAGATCTGTCGCAAAAATTTGGATGCCGTGTTTCGATTTAATGTCAGGATTCCACCAAATATAACATTAAGAAAACTCAAGAAATATAACGTTTTTTTCAACGAGCAATGCATCTTATATTACCTTACGGCTTAAAAATAGCACCATATTCTTTCCAAAGAATTATGACAATTGCATTTTCTGGTCTGGAACCATCCCAGGCATTCCTAAACAAGAGGTTACTTAATTGTCATCTTGTTGTTCCAAAAATCACATGATCAAAAACCTGAGAAATGTCTTTGTTTTATGCTGGAAAAACAACCTAAAATTGCACTCTGATAAGTGTACATTCTTCATGCATGAAGTGACCTTTCTAGGTCATAAATGTACTGATCAAGGTATTTTACCAGATGGCAAAATATATGATGTCATTGAGAAATACCCAGTCCCTACGGACGCAGACAGCGCTAGAAGATTTCTAGTTTTATACAAAATTTTGCCGATTATTCTCGTCACATAACAAGATTATGTAAAATAGATGTAAAATTCGAATGGACAGCTGATTGCCAGAATGCCTTTGAATATCTTAAAACGGTATTAATGAATCCAACTTTACTCCAATCGCCCGATTTTAGAAAAGAATTTTGTATAATCACATGATCATGCCAGCAAAGAAATCTTGTGGAGCAATATTAACACAAAATTTTAATGGTATTCAATTACCTGTAGCATATGCATCTCGCAGTTTCACTAAAAGTGAAAGTAATAAATCAACAACAGAACAAGAGCTTTCAGCAATTCCTTGGGCAATAAATCACTTCAAGCCATATGTATATGGTAGACATTTCACAGTCAAAACAGACCACAGACCAATAACCTTCTTATTTTCAATGGTTAACCCTACATCAAAATTAACCAGAATGAGGCTTGATTTAGAAGGGTATGCGTTCACAGTAGAGAATCTTCAGGGCAAGGACAATCATGTAGCTGATGCGTTATCAAGAGTTACCATTAAAGAGTTAAAAGACTCACAAAATAAAGTCCTGAAAGTCACTACCACGCAACAAAGTAGACAAAATAAAAACTATACAGTAAATAACAATGAACTTTTGCCAACAAAGTCTTGGAAACGTATCCAAGCCCAACGTTTACGAAAGCATCACAAATGACGATTTACGAAATGTAGTGACCTTGCGAATAACCGATTCAAAATGTCTTTTTAAAGGACCATTCCCAGCAAAAAAATTACATTAATGGAAAGTGCTCAATTTTTACGATAGGTTCCACATAAAGTTAGAGTGACCAGCAGTGCCGAATACTTGTATGGAAAATGTAAATATTTGCTGTTCACCTTGTTTGATTAAATCGTTTATTGTGCTAGCAAATTATAAAAAATTGATGAAAAGTACATGAAAAATACTGATTTCGTGGTGGCATTAGCTGCTTTCATTCTTCTAAGGAGAAGGAGAAAAGCTAAAGATCTAAAACGATTCTTGCAAACTGATTGTATATCTCAGGATCAAGAGGCGTATCAAGTTGAAAGCACTTCTGATCTTGGGTCGGATAGCATTAGGGGACGCCTGGGAGGTTATCGAAAATTTGTTAGAAATAATATTGAGGAAGATGTGAACTCAAGCGAAAGTTATGTTCCTTGGAAAAATAATTTTGCTAACGTTTTAAATTAAGTAAAACATTGAATTCAATTTAAACTAAAATTTTATTGTTTGCCTTTCTCTTCTTCATATTTTTTAATTTAGCTATATATTAAATTAGTAATTTCTATTTCCACATCGGTTGCTAAATTTGGCGGAAGTCGGCTTTATTAATTATTCCAAAATAGAAATATATCCCGATTGGCTGGTTTTGGGGCATTCAGAATCTTGTCTAATATGCCCACCAGTTGGTGATCGGTGTGATCCACCGCCTTCGTCTTTGGCTTATTTGCCCTATACTGATAGGCACTAGATGTGCTGGGCTCGGTATTTGTCTCACCGTCGAATAAAAAATCCAAAGACTCGGTAACCTGTGACGCCAAAGACTCGGCAGCCGGTGACGCTAAAAACTCGGCAGCCGGTGACGCTAAAGGGGTCGAGCAAGTAGTAATATTCCACATAGCTTCTTTTTTTTTTTACTGCATTGATTAATGCGATTTTATCTTCGCGGAAGAAGCTTTGGAACCGTGTACGTTTATGTTTTTTTGATGCGTCCATTCTTTGTTCTGCTCGTAAAATTTTTGCTGCCCTTATTAATTGTAAAGCTATTATTTCGTTTTAAATAACAGCTGGTTATGAAATCCACAATTGTTCCACTATCGGAACTGTCGATTAATTTTTACTGATGGTTGCGGGGAATTTAAAATTTCTACGATAACTAGGGGGCTGGCAAATCGATAAACTCGATAACGCAAAATCGATAGATCCAGCTATTTCGCAAGCCCTTACAGCTAGAACTACCAAATTTGGGGAGAAAATAGCTACTAACAATCTTCAAAAAACTGCATCAAAAATTTTGGAGCCACGCCCACCCATACCGCCCCCAGCCCCCCCACAGTTTAACACCCAGAATGCCCATATCTTCTACAGTTTTTGAGCTAGAGCCATCAAATTTGGTTCCAAGATAGGTGTTGACGATCCCCAATCAAATTCAATAAAAATATTGGATGCCACGCCCATCTATACTGCCCTATCCGCCCTCAACCACCCCAACGCTTCGCTAAAAACGGTAGTGCGTGTATCTTCCATAGTGTTTGAGCTAGAGTCACAAAATTTGGTAGGTAGATAACTGGTTACGACCCCCCAAAAACTGTATCAAAGTTTTGCAGCCCCACCCACCCATTCCGCCTCCAGCCACCCCGCAGTTGAAAAACAGAAATGCTTATATCTTTTACAGTTTTTGAGTTAGAGCCACCAAATTTTGTGCCAAAATAGGTGATTATAGTCCCAAAATAAATGCATAAAAACTTTGGATGCCACGCCAATCCATACTGACCAAGCTGCCCCAAACCGCCCCAATGCTTCACTAAAAACGGGAATGCGTGTATTTTCCAAAGCGTTAAGGCTAGAGTCACCAAATTTGGTAGGAAGATAGCTAATAACAATCCCCAAAAAACTGCATGAAAGTTTTGGAGCCACGCCCACTGATCCCGAGCCCCTGCATTTTGAAATCAAAAACGCCTATATTTTCCACATTTTTTGAGCTAGAGCCGCCAAATTTGGGGCCAAGATAGGTGATGAAGAAACCCAAAAAAAGTGGATGGCGCCCCCCACCCATACCGCCATATTCTACTAACTTTGAGCTAGAGCCACCAAATTTGGTATGAGGATAGCAATTAACATCATTAACAGATCTGCAGCAAAACTTTGGACGCCACGCCCCCCCATACCAGCCCCCAGCACCCAGCCCCCCTTCTACCAAATTCTACTAACTTTGACCTAGAGTCACCAAATTCGGTTTGAGAATAGCTATTGACATCATAAATAGATCTGCAGCAAAAGTTTGGATGCCACGCCCCCCCTTACCAACCCCATCCCCCCTTCCCCCAAATTTTACTATTTTTGAGCTAGAGTCACCAAATTTGGTATGAGGATAGCAATTGACATCATACACAGATCTTCAGCTAAAATTTTGATGCCAAGCCCCCCCCCCCATACCACCCCAGCCAACCATCCACCATATTCTTCTAACTTTGAGCTAGAATCACCAAATTTGGAAGGAAGATAGCTTTTTGGCATCCCCATCTGCACCAGACAATCTTTGAGGCAGCATACACCCCTGCCGTATCCACACACCATTGCAATCAGCTCTCTTTTAATCTGTTTTACTACTGGTATCGAGTATACCGCAGTCGGGTGCGTCCGACTGCAACGTTTCTACTTGTTTTTATATAGAGTTGCACATAAAAATTCCGTTTCGGAGCTGCTGGGAATAGGCCTTAAACATGGAAATAGAGTTATCGCAGAATTGATGTAAGCAATTTGTACACTAATGGAATTATCGACTTAGGTCAGTTCTTCCAAAGGCTTGAAAAAGAAGCCGGTATACTAGAAATAAGCCAACTCAAATTGGCACCGAGCGAAAAAATCTTTGAATTAATTTCATTAGATAATTTTAAAACAATGGGCAATGAAATATTACAATCATTAAGAATAGCGCTACTCCAGCCGGTGACCATCATAACAACAGAAAAAAAGATACAAGAAATACTGTCTACACTTCATGACGATCCAATCCAAGGAGGTCATACATAACTGTTGAAACAGAAGCGAATTGAATCTGCTACTCTCATTAGATTACGTTGTTAGTTGTAAGCTAGTTAAGAGAAATTGAAATATGTAGCATGTACTCTTAATTGTAATCATCTCGCAAGCCGATCGGCAATCTGCCGACGGCAAATTGGTGTTGCGTGGAGTCGCCTGTGGCCCACGCACTCCGTTTAGGCTAAGCTAGAATTAATAGTCGTATTAATCTCGAAGTCACCACACGCATTTTGTTTAAATTAAAGCTCGTTGTATATAAAGAAAACCCGCGTCCGCATTATATTGTAATTTTGTTAAAATCTAAAAACTCTTAGATTTTTCATTGGCGCCCGAGCAGGGACTTCGGTTTTTTCTTTAATAATAGTTTGTTTGATTCGCGGTGGTGGCTTATTTCGCGTGTGTTAATTCAACACATCTTCGCATCGCTTCGATTGCTGGACTTGCCCTTTTGGACCGTCGCCATAGTTGCCATACAATTTTGACGAACCTGATGGCCAACAAACGAGGAAGATCCCTTTCTATTGAGTCTCTAGAAAGTCTTCAGGTATTCTGTGCCAAAAATTGAGTGCCAAATTTAGTTTGTGAGTCGCGCCAGTCGACAGAAAATATTAAAATAATTTGTGATATTGTACGTTGATACATATGTACATACGTTTGTAAACGTACAAAAGAGCTCAATTTCTGGCACTTTGAAATTTAATTTAAATTAACAAAACGGCAATATACATTTAATTGTTTAATACATACAAACATATTAAACAAAATAAAGTACAAACGGTGGTCTATATATTACATCTTTATTTCGTTCGTGTGTTTGTGCAAATGCAAAGTGTCGCAGTTCCTTTTAGTTTTCGCTTTCAATATAATTGCTACGTACAAATATAAGTACTTACATACAGACATATGCACTTGCACATACACATAACGCTTGGTAAAGTTCTTATATTTTTGGGCATTAACATTAACATCTGATTGTTCGTACGTTCGTTAACCTTTCTTCACTTTTTGCTTGCATCGGTTTAATACACTGGTTTGTGTGTGCGTGCGCTCGCGCCATATTCTCTCACTTGTTCTTTTCATCCCCACTTTGCTTGCAGGTCAAGCTTGGTTTGATCTGTGTTACACATTCGTTTTGTGCGTGCGCTCGCGCAAATTCTCTCTTTTGCTCTTTTAGCCCCCGCACCCCGCATATTACAGCTGTTGCCCACAAAGTGGCTGCAGCAAACGTTGACTTGCTTATTTTCGGTCGCTTGGACCATTTTCGTTTGTTGGTTCACTTATCACACTAGTGCGTGTGTGTGTTCATAAGCAAGCTTAGCGTTTTGCGCCAGTTGCAGTGCGGGTGCAATAAGCTCAAAAGGTTTTTGAATATTTGTTTGCGTTCGCACACATAGTTTTTTGATCTGTGTTACACATTCGTTTAGTGCGTGCGCTCGCGCAAATTCTCTCTTTTGCTCTTTAGCTCCCCCGCACCCTGCATATTACAGCTGTTGCCCACAAAGTGGCTGCAGCAAACGTTGACTTGCTTATTTTCGGTCGCTTGGACTATTTTCGTTTGTTTGTTCACTTATCACACATAAGCAAGTTTAGCGTTTTGTTACATAGTTGCAGTGCGTGTGCAATAAGCTCAAAAGGTTTTTGAATATTTGTTTGCGTTTGCACATTTAGTTTTTTTTTTGTCAGCTTAATTATGTCTGAGTCAGATAAACAGCCACTCGAAAAGCCAGTAGTAGCTAAAACTGGTGCGAAGTTAGCATTGTGTTTACAAAGGTTTGATAAAGTAAGTGCTGACATTGCTCGCATACAAACAGCCTTTAAATTGAAACAGATCTCATCCGACAAAACAGAGTTAGCATGTCGTTTAGAGTTATTAGAAGGGTATATCGATAAGGCTATGAATTTACAGACAGAGCTGGACAGTTTAAATCCAGCTAACGAAAGCAGAGGGCCGTTAGAAGATTTGTGTGTCGTAACAAAAGCCTTGTTCATGAATGCAATTAAGCCACAGTCCGACACACATATTAAACAACATGACTGCTCAATGAATTCGAGCCAGCGATCTCAACTGCCGAAAATGCGTTTGCCAAAATTTAGTGGTAAACATTCAGAGTTTAGAAATTTTATGTGCCTATTTGAAAGTCTTGTGGATGACGATGCCTCATTGACAAACGTAGAGAAATTTAATCATTTAGTTTCGTGTTTGTCAGATGAAGCATTGGGTGTAGTTAAGCCGTATCAGCTAACAGATTGTAATTACCCTAAGGCTCTTGCTAGTCTCAAGTCAGTCTACGACAATAAATGTCTAATATTTTTTGATACGGTTGCTCAATTGTTTGATTTGCCAAGCATGACCAAGCCATCTGCATCGAGTTTAAGATCGATGGTAGATACAGTGTCTGCTATTTATTCATCGCTGTCGTCTTTGGGTGATGACAAAGACATTGCTAATGCAATAATTATTCATATGGTCATGTCAAGGGTAGACCAAACGACTAAATCTCGTTTTGAGGAGCAGCTTGATTATGATAAGCTGCCATCTTGGGAAGATTGTGCTAAACAACTGAATAGGAGGTACCAATACTTGTCAGCCGAAGAGTCAACTCGTGACAAGTCAAAATTGCGTACTGAAGTGAGGAAACCTCAACAAAAATCTTCATTTGCCTGTGTTAACTCAGGGCATAGTTCGTCGTCTGCATGTACTTATTGCAATTCTGCAGATCACAATATGTATGTTTGTCCGGCATTCTGTGGTATTTCAGTTATGCAACGATTTGAGTTCGTAAAAACTCAGAAGATGTGTCTCAACTGTTTGACCGTGGGACACATGGTGTCGAATTGCAAGGCTTCGAAGTGTCGAGTTTGTTCAAAGCCTCATCATTTTTTGCTTCATAGGTATAATGCACCAGTACAAAGTGAGGCAGCGGCACTTCAAGCCTCAACTTCAGGGGCATATGTAGGTCACGTGCAAAATGTGGATCAAGTCGTTCTTGCCACCGCTATCGTTGACATTAAAGATAGATTCGGACAGTTGCATCCGGCACGAGTTTTGCTCGACAGTGGTTCGCAAATAAATTTGATGTCTGAGAGCATGGCACAAAGGCTTCGACTTAAACGTGAGCCAACTTCCCTTGCTATATCAATGGTAGGTGGTGCAACCACCGATAGCAAAAATAGTGTTTGTGCATCATTTCACTCTCGTGTGAATTCCCACACATTTTCCGCTGAGTGTTGGGTACTTAAGTCGATATCCACATCTCAGCCTGGTCAGGCTCTGTCCGTATTGAATTGGAAAATACCAAAGAATATTAAGTTGGCAGATCCCGAGTTCTACAAGCCAGCTAAGGTGGATGTATTATTGGGAGCTGAATTGTTTTATGGTTTATTGTGCGTTGGGCAAATAAAATTACGTTCCCAGCTGCCCATCATGCAAAAAACATTGCTCGGTTGGATTGTGTCGGGCAAATATACTGGACAAGTGCCTCGGCAACAATATAGTAAAGGTTTTGTAGCTCAAGTTTCTATTTGTTCTCTCGACTCCTTAGTTAATCGTTCTTGGGAATTGGACCAATGTCCAATCGAGTTGAAGGCTGGTCGCCAAACAGCTGAACAGCGGGCCTGTGAACTGCACTTTAAGAAAACCAAACAACGGTTATCTTCCGGTCACTTTCAAGTGAATCTTCCCTTTAAGACCGATCCCAAAGTTCTTGGCCTGTCCTTTCAAACTGCTGAAAGACGATTCTTACAACTTGAGCGCAAACTGTCTAGAGATGACACTCTTAGAAATATGTATCATGACTTCAAGAAAGAGTATTTGGATTTGGGACATATGCATTACTACATTCCTCATCAATGCGTTCTGCGACCTGAGAGTACCTCAACCGAACTTCGTGTTGTTTCTGATGCTTCTAGCAAAACATCAACAGCAGTTTCTCTAAATGAAACACTAATGGTGGGGCCAACTATTCAGAGGGAGTTGTATTCAACGTTGGTCAACTTTCGGTTGAACAAATATGCCGTAACTGCCGACATTTCCAAAATGTATAGGCAGATAAATGTTTCTGAGGAAGACAGAGACTTTCAACTTGTCTTGTGGAGAGAAACCACTTCGCAAAAAATACAGGCATACAGATTGAATACTGTTACATATGGTACAGCGTCAGCACCCTTTTTGGCTGTACGTTGTTTGTTTGAATTGGCAAACATTTACTCACAATCACATCCCATTGGTGCGGATGTGATTAAAAATTGTTTTTATGTTGACGATATGCTGGCAGGTGCAGACAGTTTAAAAGAACTGGACACTATTTGCAGCCAGGTCGATAAACTATTGCATGCAGGAGGATTTCCACTGGCCAAATGGGCTTCCAATTGCCAGAATTTGTCTGGCGAAATGAACGCCAGTGAAGAAATAAGCAAAAATTTTCATGAGCAAAGCTCAGTAAAGACGCTTGGAATGCGTTGGTCACCTCAAGAAGATATATTTAAATATCATCTTGACGTGGATAGTTTTGCCGCCCTAAAACCAAAAAAACGCAATCTACTGTCAATCGCCTCTCATTTGTTTGACCCTCTAGGCTTATTGTGTCCAATTGTCACAACGGAAAAAATGTTGTTAAGAAACTCGGCAGCATTCGCTCCACGACTGCAATCATTTAGTCCATTTATCTACAAAGTTAAGGAAAATGGCATTAAGATTGAGTTAATTCGAGAAGGAGGGCGTTTGCAACACGGCCCTTCCTCATATGACTCCGAATTCCCTTTGTTGATACCAAAGAGTTTTGCATTGGTCAGCCTCTTTATGAGGCATTTGCACCTTAGGCACTACCATGCAAGTGCAAGGTTTCTTACTGGATTGTTGAGGCATCCAGTTTGGGTGGCTGATGCCCGAAGAGAATCTGGCGTAGAATTCTGTGGGGTTTTTTATGTAAGCCACAGAAATCAATATAGACCATCCGTAAAAATGTACGTTGCCATTTTTGTTGGTTTCGCCTCAAAGGCGGTCTTGAATCTTGTGACTTCCACTGATGCCCTTCTTAATATTTTTAAAAGGTTGATTGGAGCGAGCAACGCGCTGAAGAAAGTGTGGAAGAAGTCCGCAGCGGTGACAGCCGTGCAATGGAAGCTAGTCCCTCCGAGGGCACCGCACTTCGGCGGGCTCTGGAAACGAGCAGTAGAGGCTGTCAGACACAGGCGGTTGCGAGGGGCAGGCGACGCCAAGCGTACACCAGGAGTACCCAACACCAGGCTACTCGAGGCGGACGCCAGCGACCCGAAGGACCGAGAGGTGGCGACTCCAGGGCACTGGCTCATCGGCCAACCTTTGCCGGGGCTGCCCACAGGGTCTACGCCCGAGGTACCCAACAACAAGCTCGTACCCGCATTCTCGAAGCGGTGGTGACAGTTGTTGGTGCTCAGACTGAACTTCTGGCGCAAGTGGTCGGGAGACTACCTGCTGAGCCTGCGGCAGCCAACTCAACACAACAAAGGCGAGGCCAATCTGGTCGAAGGGGCGGCCGGGCTGGTCGACGACAGCACCCCCCATCAACAATGGATCACCGGGCGCGTCACACGCGTCATAGCTGGGGAGGACGGAAGGGTGCGGGTGGCCGCCAGAACGCCGGCCGGCGGCATTAAACTGCCAATCTTCAAGCTGGCAGCGCTCCCAACCTGCTGAGATTGTTGAAGACCGGAGCTCGTCAACGGGGCCGGAATGTTGAAACAGAAGCGAATTGAATCTGCTACTCTCATTAGATTACGTTGTTAGTTGTAAGCTAGTTAAGAGAAATTGAAATATGTAGCATGTACTCTTAATTGTAATCATCTCGCAAGCCGATCGGCAATCTGCCGACGGCAAATTGGTGTTGCGTGGAGTCGCCTGTGGCCCACGCACTCCGTTTAGGCTAAGCTAGAATTAATAGTCGTATTAATCTCGAAGTCACCACACGCATTTTGTTTAAATTAAAGCTCGTTGTATATAAAGAAAACCCGCGTCCGCATTATATTGTAATTTTGTTAAAATCTAAAAACTCTTAGATTTTTCAATAACTATAACGCTAGCTAAAATCAAAAGACACTACTACTGGAAAATAGGACTCGTCATATCAAAGAGTACGTACGTAGGTGTCAAAAATGCCAAACTTCAAAAACGACGAAGCATACAAAGACCCCAATGACTAATACTAACAAATTCTTTCGAGATAGTGATAGTGGATACTGTAAGTCCGCTACCTAAATGGGTATACGGCAGTGGTGGGCGGACGTCGACGTCCCAATGCACTCAAGGCAGCAAGGCCTCTGCCGCAGTCGACCGCAAAAAATCACACGTACGCTATAAGCATAAAGCTATTTATAGAGCTCGAATGTTCGGCCGTCGCGACGCGTCGTCTGTGCCCGTGCCGAAGCAAAAACCACGCAGCGCCTTATCAAAAAACACACAATTCTTGATTTGCAAATATATTGTTTGTCGCAATGCTCAATTTTATTTAAGACGGCATTATATTATTTGCCACAATAACTTACATAATGAATAAACGTTAACTTGCAGCGTACACTGTGCTGAGCACACTTCGTTTTTTATAACGTAAAGATCATCGTTCGTCCAATCGACGACGTAATTCTTAAAAATCCTTTAAAAAAATCCTTTGCATGAAAACTCACAAAACATGTTAGTTTTGTATTATTTTATTAATATATTTTTAGAAAAAAACAATTTCAAGTCGCTTTCCTGCAGTCTTTTGTTTACAAATATAAATTTCACAGCACTTCTCCATTTGGCTTAGTTTAACAAAGCATTAACAAAAAATCATATGAAAAAACAAAATTAAACCAACATTACTTATTAAATTATTTTTTTCTTAAAATAAATGCTTTAAACTAAAATAGGAACATGGCTTAAGGTACATAGTTTTCCATTTTGAGCAAGAGGCACAAAGCCCAATTTGATGCTCCCCACATAGGTGTTTTCCACATTTTTTGCTGGTTGATTTTGTCATACGTCGCTTAGCGGAAGGGAAAAAAGACCTTGCGTTTTTTTACATTCGTTCCACGATTTTCCACTTCAGCTTTCTCATCAGTAGCAATTAAATTTTCAATATTGCATTGCAGCGGCGTAGACAATTTTGGTATATCAAGTCTGTCTGCCATATGACTTTTGACAAGGGCAGAATACAATTGTTTCATAAAAGCCGCGCGACTGAGGGGTGCTTTATTTGTTTGAAACATATTATGTAAGTAAATAATATAACAGTTTATGAAAGTCATATTCAATATCCCAAAAAAGTAGCATACTGGCCATCTATTTGTTTTGCGTGAACAACTCATGACACTACACATTTGGTCAAAAGTGTCAACACCACCTTTTGTTTTGTTGTAGAATTCGATCATATAAGGTTTGTTAGATTTCGGATTGACTGCTCCTTCTTCATTGCAAGATGACAATAAATATATAATTTTGCTCGGTTTCGGTTTGTATGAGAGCAGTGTAAGTTCGGTGTCGTAGCTAAACATTGAAGTGTTAATTTTACGACCCTTTATGTTTTTAAATCCGCTTGGAATTTATTTTTTATTATAACGGAGAGTGCCAACAGTTGTTAGCTTATATGGTTCGCATAAAAGTGATTTCGCAAGAGGGACTGACGTAAACCAGTTGGTAACGTTTCTATTTGAGTCATGTACAGTTTTTGTCAATTCCTTGTCATAGTACTCACCAAGTGGAAGATTACTTTTATTTGAGCCTTTTCCCAAATACGGCATAGCGTCAACCACGTATTTTGTGGCACTATCGCACATCATAACCGTTTTGATCCCATATTTTGCTGGCTTGTTGTGAATGTACATACGGAAAATGCATTTGCCCTTCAAAGCCAGTAGTTGTTCGTCAATCGTAAGATACTCACCAGGAGTATAATTATCACGGCATTTTTGGATAAAAATCTGATTGGAGCAAACTTGTCTACAATCTTTGCATTCGCAAAGATTTATCGTCGAATGGAATACAAGCCATAAGGAACTTGAATCTTGCTTTGGTCATTATTGAAATATATGTCATTCCACAGTAGGATCTATCAAACATTTCATTTGCAGACAAATGTTCGTTCTTTTTGACAGCTGTCAATACAAAAATTCCGAACAACGCTGCAATTTCTTTCGAAAATGTTTGCTTTCTTTGGGCTTCATCTAAGTTTCAAGTAAGGTTGACTGACGATTAGCAATTTCAACGTTTGTCGATTGAACAATTTTGCCTATGATCTTTGGTGTGATAAACATTTCGAAGCACTTCAGTGGGTCTGTTACATTTCTGCATGCGCGCGTTGGTCCCCGAGCTTGATGAACAATGTTTAGACCATAACGATGAGACTTGCCTTTTTGCGTTGACCACTTATACTAGTTTTTTCCTCGTAAAATGGTTTTATTGAATGATATTATGCTTGACTTGGCTTTCAATAGACGTAAAGGTATGTTATCCTCATCTCCATCTATGGAATCCTCTGCTGAACTCGCGTCCTCTTCATTTTCGATCTCTTTATCAGATTTTACAAACAAACAAACAAAGAGAAACGAGAAAAACAGAAAAATGTAAACAATCGAAACAGTCGAAAGACGACCGATGACCGACCAGCGTTAAAGACAATGAGAATAAAATTCAAAAAGTTCATAAGGATAGGATAAAACATTATAATAATTGAAAAAATAAATATATAATACAGTGATAAAAACATTTTATCTAAACTTATTTTAAAATCTTTTTTTTTAAACATTTACATTACAAAAATAAAATTACAGAAAAAAAAACAATAAATAAATAAAACAAAATAAATTAATAACATTTAAAATAACTACATATATTAAGTTATTTTTAAAAAGGAGGGAGATGTGGTATACACATATATTGAGAGTACTCTGTACTCATTGTACTTCACACATATTAAACAGCAACACTTTGTTGCTACATAAGTAAAACCCAAACAACGACACTTTGTCTTTATATAAACACAAGCACATTTCAAGTGCAAGTAATATGATCCCCTGAAAATGTATCAGGCATATAGAATGCCCCGTCAGCATTCTAACGCGTTGAAAACTCACGACGAATATGAATAATACTCCCTCTCTCCCGCTCTTTGTAGTTGTTAAATGATAACAGCGTAAAAGTACCAATGTTAAGGCCTGGTGTCACATACACCGTAAACCGAAACAGAAACAGAAACAAAAATATCGATTGCACAAAGAATTGACCAGCGTCAAGTTATCTGCGTTTGTAGAAAACAGGTGATCGTCTGTTAACAGCAACAGAATAAAGTCAAAAGTACTTGTTTCGGTTTCAGTTGCTAATGTGCTGAATTCGATTACTATTGCTAACAATTGAAAAATACCGATGTTTCTGTTGCAGTTTCTATCGCAGTCGCAAATGTACTGAATTCTGTTTCGGTTTCGGTTTACGGTGTATGTGACAACAGGCCTTTAAGCCATAAACTTAAGAACCTTATTGTAGCAAATACATTCAATAAATACAGCTCAGTAGACGAACAAGTGTCTACTGCACGACCGCAAAAGAATTTTGTTTTAATGTTCGAAGAAACATAGGTTTACAGTACGTTAACAATATATTAGCGATAAGTGCGAGCGGGCGCGATAGCGAGAAGACTGTGCAAATAGTTTTGTTTCAGTTGCTCTTGCGCTCAGTGGTCTTTCAAGGCAAGCGGCGGGGCAACGCGCTATGGGCATTTTGCCAAAAAACTGGCATTAATTAATAGCTCGGAAACTTTGATTTGTTTTTATACTCGATACCGAAGGTAAAGAGTATATTGGGTTTGTGCAATGTCCGTCATGGTGTCTGTCCGTCTGTCCGTCCGTATGTTCGCAACTTTTTTCCACACCCTTCAAGTTAGAGACTTCAAACTTTGCAAATCTCTTTATCTATGGCATAGTAAATTAAAGTGTCAAGATTGGAGCTCTACGATAACTAGGGGGCTGGCAAATCGATAAACTCGATAACGCAAAATCGATAGATGCAGCTATTTCGCAAGCCCTTACAGCTAGAACTACTAATTTGGAGAGAAAATAGCTACTACCAACTCCCAAAAAACTGCATCAAAAATTTTGGAGCCACGCCTACCCATACCGCCCCCAGCCCCCCCGCAGTTTAACCCCAAGAATGCCCATATCTTCTACAGTTTTTGAGCTAGAGCCATCAAATTTGGTTCCAGGATGGGTGTTGACGATCCCCAACCAAATTCATAAAAACTTTGGATGCCACGCCCAGCTATACTGCCCTATCCGCCCTCAACCACCCCAACGCTTCGCTAAAAACGGTAGTGCGTGTATCTTCCAAAGTGTTTGAGCTAGAGTCTCAAAATTTGGTAGGTAGATAACTGGAAACGACCCCCCAAAAACTGTATCAAAGTTTTGGGGCCCCTACCCATTCCGCCCCCAGCCCCCTCGCAGCTTAAAAACAGAAATGCTTATATCTATTACAGTTTTTAAGCTAGAACCACCAAATTTTGTGCCAAGATAGGTGATTACAACCTCCAAAAAATGCATAAAAACTTTGGATGCCACGCCAATCCATACTGCCCAAGCTGCCCCAAACTGCCCCAATGCTTTACTAAAAACGGGAATGCGTGTATTTTCCAAATAGTTAAAGCTAGAGTCACCAAATTTGGTAGGAAGATAGCTGTTAACGATCCCCAAAAAACTGCATCAAAAATTTGGAGCCACGCCCCCCATTCCCTAGCCCCTTGCATTTTGAAACCTATATTTTCCACAGCTTTTGAGCTAGAGCCGCCAAATTTGGTGCCAAGATTGGAAGTGAAGAAACCCAAAAATTTTGGATGGTGCCCCCCCCCCCATACCGCCCCCAGCCCCCCTTCCACCATATTCTACTAACTTTAAGCTAGAGTCACCAAATTTGGTATGAGGATAGCAATTAACATCATAAATAGATCTGCAGCAAAACTTTGGACGCTACGTCCCCCCATACCAGCCCCCAGCCCCCTTTCACCATATTCTACTAACTTTGAGCTAGAGTCACCAAATTCGGTATGAGGATAGCAATTAACATCACAATCAGATCTGCACGAAAACTTTGGACGCCACGCCCCCCCATACCAGCCCCCAGCACCTAGCCCCCCTTCTACCATATTCTACTAACTTTGAGCTAGAGTCACCAAATTCTGTTTGAGGATAGCAATTGACATCATAAATAGATCTACAGCAAAAGATTGGATGCCACGCCCCCCCCCTTACCAACCACAGCCCCCCTTCCCACAAATTTTACTATTTTTGAGCTAGAGTCACCAAATTTGGGAGGAAGATAGATTTTTGGCATCCCCATCTGCACCAGACAATCTTTGAGGCAGCCTACACCCCTGCCGTATCCACACACCATTGCAATCAGCTCTCTTTTAATCTGTTTTACTACTGCGTCCGACTGCAACGTTTCTACTTGTTTTGCCTTAAGTTTGTAAGAACCAAAGGAAAATAATTTGTATAATGTTGGCTTGTTACCGCCCCTTGTTTTCAACATATTGTAGTAGGAGGAGCATACATAAATACTATCGATACATATGTAGATGTTAAGTGTATATGTTAAGTGAAACTCTGTATTACGCTGTAACAGTACAATGTAATGTTACACAGGCCTGTGAATGGGCGGCAGTTCGGTTTCAGTAAGTACTAAGATTGGTAGACTGCGGTAATATATGTACATAAATAAAGAGCTGAAGCTAAATAGAATATCAGCCGTCTACAATTCAGAAGTGGGATGAACGACAAAAAAAAATGAGCGAAATCGACATAAATAATTTTAAAGTAATACAACTTAAGAAATGGCTATCTGTATTAAAATTGCCAACAGTCGGCAGTAAGGCGGAGTTAGTAGCCCGGTTAAACGAAGTTCCGCGTAATTTAAGAGGAAAAGCACCCGACGGTTTGCACATGTTGTTAATTATGAAGTTGAAGGGAAGTGCACTGCGTTGGCTGCAAGCAAATTCAACTCGCATTTTGGAACCGTTTGCTGAGTTATGTGAGCAGCTTATTATGGTGTTCGGAGGCAGCGAGAAGAAGTCAGAAATGAGACAGAAGTTTCAGGATCGAATATGGCGACACAATGAAAACTTTATCACATATTTTGAAGAAAAAATTACACTGGCGCAGAAAATCAGAATTGACGAAGAAGAACTACTGGAGCAGTTAAAAGAGGGAATACCAGTGAAGACTATGCGTGACCAAGCACGTATACAATGTTTTGCAAATCCGGAAAAAATGTTAAAAGCATTTGAAAAAGTAAGCTTGCCAAAGAAGGAAAATACAAAGCTAGCACCAATTCAGCGTAAGGAAAAAGATGTTATGCGATGTTACAACTGCAACGCTGTGGGTCATTTGGCAAGAGACTGTAAAAAGCAGAGGCGTGAACCAGGATCATGTTACAAATGTGGTGAAATGGGACACTACATTGCGCAGTGCTCAGTGCAGAATGGAGAAGTGGCGAATAATTTCGTAAGATATTTTAAAATATTTTTTAAGAAAAATCCTAAATTATTTTTGATTACAGAATGCCTCATAGACTCTGGCAGTGCGATATCATTAGTAAAAATTTCGTTTGTTCCTAAAAATATTACAATCTATCCAGTATTAAAATCATATTATGGCCTGAATAGAAGCCAACTTGAAGTGTATGGAAAAATTTTTTGTTTTGTTTTGAAAAATTCAATAAAAATTAATTTTGAGTTAATTATAGTTGCGGAAGAGTCTATGAGTCATGATTTCTTATTTGGGAGAGACTTTATGAATGCATGTGGCTTGGACATTAATACAGCTGTTCTTGATTCGGTTGTGACAAAAAATACTAAGTGTAAAAGTATCGAAAAAATGTTAAGGAAAAACAATAATAAGAAGGATAATGGTGTTATGGATAGAGAGTTAGTTAGTATTCCTGTGTTATGTAAGGATAATGGTGTTATGGATAAAGGTTTAGATAGAGAGTTAGTTAATGATCATATGTTACGTAAGGACGATGGTGTTATGGATAAAAGATTAGACAGGGAGTTAATTAATGATCGTGTGTTATGTAAGGATGATGGCGTTATGAATCAAAGTTTAGAAATGGATCTAGTTATGGATGGGAGGTTAAGTGAGAACGCTGGTGTTATGAATAGATATGTAGAAAACAACTTAGTTATGAGTAGTGCGGTAAAAGAAGATGCCGCTGACTAAGAAGAAATGTTTGATAAAGAAATGTTAAGTATAGATATGGTAGAGGAAGGATTCGAATATAGTTGTGGGAAAAATGTAGACTATCATACAAGAATGAGGTTTGATAGAATGTTTGAAAGGATGTATTAAAAAGCAGGAAGACCAAATGAACCATTTATAAAATGCGAAATGATTTTAAGATTGGAAAATTCAAAAGCGTTTAGTTGTTCACCTAGGAGACTCTCTTATACCGAAAAAGAAAAATTACAGAAATTATTAGACGAATATTTAGAAGGAGGAATTATACGGCCCAGTGATTCAGAATATGCGTCGCCTATCGTTTTAGTAAAACAGAAAACTGGGGATTTGCGATTATGTATTGATTACAGAAAATTGAATAAAATATTAGTTAGGGATAACTATTCTTTGCCGTTGATAGATGATTTGTTAGACAAGTTGGTGAATAAAACTGTGTTTTCGAAACTTGATCTTAGGAATGGATATTTTCATGTGAGAGTAAATGAGGAATCTATTAAGTACACATCATTCGTCACGCCTTTGGGGCTATTTGAGTTTATGAGAATGCCAATGGGGTTAAAAAATTCACCAGCTGTCTTTCAAAGGTTTGTTAATAGCATATTTTCAGATTTGATAAGGGAAGATAAGGTTATAGTTTACATGGATGACATAATGGTGGCAAGTGAAAATATGGAGGAACATTTAAATACATTGAAGGAAGTGTTTGTTAGTATAGTTCAAAATAAGTTGGAGTTACGTTTAGATAAGTGTGAGTTTATGCAAGAGAGTGTTAAATATTTAGGATTTCTTATTACAAATGAAGGTATCATAGCAGATAATAAAGGTTTAGAAGCAGTAAAAAACTTTCCAATACCGGACAAAACACAAACAGTGCAAAGATTTATAGGCTTGTGTTCATATTTTAGAAGGTTTATAAAAGATTTTTCGCTCTTAGCCAAACCGTTATATGATTTGTTGAAGAAAGATAAACAATTTGTATTTGGAGAAAAAGAGTAAGAGTGTTTTAATATATTGAAGGAAAAACTTATGCTGGCACCAGTTAAAGCGATTTATGATCATTGGGACGAAGTTGAATTGCATTGCGATGCTAGTGCAATTGGTTTCGGTGCAGTACTGATGCAGAAGAAAAAGGATGGCAAGCTGCATCCCATATTTTATTTTTCAAAAAGGACGACTGAGGCGGAGTCAAAATATCACAGTTTTGAGCTGGAAGCATTAGCGATAATATATGCCTTACGCAGATTTAGGATTTATTTACAAGGCAGAAAGTTTAAGATTATGACTGATTGCAATTCTTTAGCGCTAACGCTTAACAAGATCGATTTAAATCCCAGAATAGCTCGATGGGCATTGGAATTGCAAGAATTTGAGTATGCGTTAATTCATAGATCTGGTGATAGAATGAAACACGTAGATGCTTTAAGCCGGAGCACCAACGTAATGATAATTGAGACAAACTGTTTTGAGGATAATTTAGTTATTTGTCAGTCAAAGGATTCAAAAATAAAGAATGTTAAGAACATGTTGGAAGAAAGAGAGCACAAGTTGTTTGAAATGAGCAATGGAATTGTGTATAGAAGAACTAGGGAGAATAGGCTACTATTTTATGTACCGGAGGACACGGAAGGACAGGTGATGTACAAATATCACAACGAGTTGGGGCATATAGGGAGAGATCAAATGGTTGATAGTATTGCAAAGAGTTATTGGTTTGCTTATATGAAGGAAAAATGTAATAGTCACATTGAAAATAGTTTGAAGTGTGTGGCTTTTTCATCAAAGTCAGGAAAAAAAGAAGGATTTTTGAATAGTATACCTAAAGGTGATAGGCCATTCGATTTAATACATATTGATCACTATGGACCAGTAGCGGCAGGTAGAGCAAATAAGCATATTTTGGTGATAGTGGATGGGTTTACGAAGTTCGTGAGGTTGTATACAACAAGGACTACATCGACAAAGGAAGTTGTAAAAGCATTGGAAGATTACTTTAGGGCTTACAGCAGGCCAAAATGTATAGTATCGGATAGAGGTAGCTGTTATACAGCAAATGAATTTGAGCAGTTTTTAGAGCAGTTCAATATTAAACACATAAAGATAGCTACAGGATCTCCGCAAGCAAATGGACAAGTGGAAAGAATTAATAGAACATTAGGGCCTATGATAGCTAAGTTAACAGAGGTAGAGAAGGGTATTCATTGGGATTCAACAATTCAACAAGTTGAGTACGCAATTAACAACACAATTAATCGCAGCATAAGGCAAAGTCCAAGTAAAATGTTGTTTGGAGTAGAGCAAAAAGGAGAAATTGTGGATGAATTAAAAGAAAGATTAGAAAAGGAAAATGTATCAAGTAATGAAAGAAATTTAGGAGATATTAGGAAAGCAGCGAAAGAAAGCCAGAAAAAGGCCCAAGATGACAGTAAAAAATATTATGATAAAAGTAAGAAGAAACCGAATAAATATAAAGAGCGTGATTTTGTTATGGTAAAGAACTTTGACAGTACGGTGGGAGTGTCGAGAAAGCTAATACCAAAGAGCAAAGGTCCTTATGTCATAGAGAAGATTTTAAAAAATGATAGATTTTTAATTAAAGATGTGGAAGGATTTCAAATTGGTCGCAATCCGTATCAGGGCGTTTGGAGTGTCCAGAACATAAGGCATTGGGTAAAAGGGAAAAAGTAATAACATTAAAAAATAAATCTGTAATTTAATACGTTTTCAATACGTCAATGTACATATATAATTTTTAAATTAAGTTATTTTGTTGTTAAATATTAATAAGATATAACATAAGTTAGAAAATTTAGTTGGTGACAACCTGGGATCAGGAGATCCAACGGTCAGGAAGGCCGAGTTGTAGTAGGAGGAGTATACATAAATACTATCGATACATAGATGTTAAGTGTATATGTTAAGTGAAACTCTGTATTACGCTGTAACAGTAGAATGTAATGTTACACAGGCCTGTGAATGGGCGGCAAGATCGGTAGACTGCGGTAATATACATAAATAAAGAGCTGAAGCTAAATAGAATATCAGCCGTCTACAATATCAGGTCCAAATCTGGGAGTTAAGCTTGGTTTTATAATACTTTTTTTTAAATCACCGACATTGGCCCACTATAAACTTTTTACAAGAGATTTGCAGTTACAATTAGTTCTTTTTAGGACATGTAAAAAATTAATAAATGACAGTTTTTTTTTGGCAAATTGCGCAATAGAAATCTTGTGTGTGTTCTCTTGTTGTCCCAACCTTTTGACTTATACTGATTAATGCAATCTAACTTAGAAGGGTTGAATGAACTTAATATGAACTTTTTGCAATTAAATAGCAAACGTGATTACTTTAATATTATATCTGTTTAATTTGTTTGTTTATATTTTGGCAATAACCATAATCAATAAAATAAGTTGAAATCAACGTTTTTTGTAAGTAATTAAAATATATATAATCTATTTATTAAATTATACATTTGAGTAGTTTTATTGACTACGCTTTGCTGCCCCAAAAACACACCCAACTGACATCCTGACTTAACGATTACTATTCAATTCGTTCCGACACGGGATCAGACGACATATACCTGGCCATGTGAAAACATGGATTTTCAATATTGATGCCACAAACACTTAGCGACTGCCCTTGTGATTTATTCATCGATATTGCGAATGCTAGCCGCACTAGAAATATCAGCCGTTTAAAGTCGAATGGCATGTCGTTCGAAACCAAAGGAATCCGTGGAATCAAAACGACTTCATCTTTATATTTCCCTTTCAAAATTGTGGCTTCTATGTCGTTCATTTATTTCTTCACCGCAAGTCGGGTGCCATTACAAAGACGTGGCTGGTTTATATTCCGATACATAATGATAACTGATCCGATTTTTAATTGCAGATTATGAGAAGGTAATCCAGTTAACTCTAGCGAATTTAAAAATTCTGATTGATAGTTGACAACATCATCTTCGTTAGAAACCGATTCAATCGATTTATATGTCATTGATTCGCCAGCTATTTTGTTTTAATCTTGTTATGAACCGGCCTTTGATTCCCAACACTGTATAGATAGCCAGCTAGCAAATCGGTGATCCAGGGTTGGATACGGTCTCGATACAATGTGGACCGGTGTAACAAAAATTTATATTTTTACAGAAAACTAACAAAAATAAGACTAGCAGCGATAATTCGCACCATCGAACAACTTTAGGACATAAATGGTAAAACGAAGATGTTAATATTTACCCCCAATGCGCCCTCTCTACCTAAGAATTGGCTTTTTATCATTCTACGCCAATTCCATAATAACACTAACAACAACTTACCCCGACATCAACACACAATCGTCCCACCCACACATAAATTACTACTCACACATGCTTTTACGATAACAATAACAAAACATTCATTTAGTTATTAATATAATTACAATTAACATTGTTTTTCTTAATATTAAACTTACGTTAAATTAAACATAATAAAGAAAATGAAAATAATATAATTAAATAAATGTACTAAACAAACAAATATCTTTTGCACAAATAAACAATACACAATAAACAAAAACAAGGAAAGAATAAATAAATAATTAAAATAAATAATAAATGAAATAAATAATGAAAATAAATAATGTATGAAATAAGTATAGAGAATAAATAATAAATGGACAGAACAAAACTAAATAAATAAATAAGGGCAAAGTAAATAAGATGAATATATGAACTAAATCCTATATAAAGCTGCCTGCTGGTCGCGGCGAACTGTGCCTGTCGCGGCAACTGCGTTGGTGTGTGTGTGATGTTGCGCAGCTGTGTGTGGCTGGGCGATGAACTATTAGGACGAAATAAAATCCTCTGTTTACAAAAAAAAAAAAAAAACACAAAACTAAACCAGTCCACTTATAGCACCCCTACCTTTCATTCGCCAGCACTAAATTTACTTCATTAAATCGGCATTGCAATCCAGCCCTGGCTTGACAACCACGCTGCAAGCAGGAGTGCTAACCGGAGGCGTCTGTACGCTACGCTGCCCAACGTAGGCCACCGCCCACGCCCTGAGATTAAGTTTTCATGCTTCATCGACTGAGCTAGCCGGGCATAGATCCAACGCTCGGGGGTCACAGCTTTATATCCTTTGCATGGAACACCACGAGTGGGTGTCCTTGCTGTGTCTCCAGCTCATATAAACATTGTCCCACTGGTTTAACCACTAGGCACTCGGTGAAGCGGCGGCAGAACTTTGCGTTGAGGTTCTTAGCAAAATCGCTCAGCACGAAGTTCCGCTTAAACACTTCCTGCTTCTCGTCCAACGACGTCTAGTCAATCCCAATATGTGTCCGGAACGCTGCCAACACCCGCTGGTTTACCCGTTCGGACGGATTGGATTGCGGGCCATAATTTTCCGTACGGACATGCTTAATGCCATATTGCTCCAGCATAACTGCAAACTCTTGCGACACCAACTGCTTAGCGTTGTCGGTGTGCATGACCTCAGGGACTCCAAGTACGATGTACAGCTCATCTCTCAAAAATCGTACGATAGCCGCAGATGTCGCTTTCGGCATCGCCTCCAGCCAGATAAACTTGCTGAAATGGTCCAGCGCCACAAATATGTACGCATTGCCTTGCCTCGAACGTGGATACTTCTCTAAAAAGTCCAGGTACAGCTTCTGCAGCGGCGTTCGGTAACCACCTCCTTTCCCATCTTTGGTCTACAGACTTGTGCGCTATGCTTCGCCTCCTTGCACACTTCGCAACTAAGCACGTTTGACGGCATCTGGGCTGCCATACTCGGCCAAAAGTAGAACTGGCACATTCTCAACGTTTGGGCTATGCCTCCATTGATACCCTTGTCGCTGTCGTCTGCTATACATACGTGCTCGTTTGTGCTTTCGGAACACATAATTTCCACAGAAACTCCTCGCTATCCTCCCGAGCAAACTGTGACCTCTTGAAAAGCAAGCCGTCTTCTATAATTAGGTACGGAAACCGCTCCGCTTCTGCTCGTACCAACGCTAACCTTTCCAAGTACTCCACGCTTTCGAAAGCTGTTGTCTCGAACTCGAACAAGTTAAGCTCCTCCACATCGAAAGGTCGAGAGAGCATGTCAGCTACCACGTTATCTTTGCTTTTACTGTGTTCAATGGTGAAGTCAAAAGCCTGAAGCGCTAGTGACCACCCCGCCAGCCTTCCGCTCAGATCCTTGAGCGACATCAACCATTGCATACTCGAATGGTCCGTGATGACAGTGAAGGGCATCAGCTCTACAGCGACGCCAAGCATTCTTTCTCCGTCACACTTGAGCTGCGCTCCTCATAGCTTGACTGAAAAGAAGGCTATCGGCCGATCACCTCCTTCTTCGTCCTTCTGGAATAGCACCGCTTCGATCCCCATAGGACTGTTATCACACTGGATGAAGTACGGCCCGGATGGACGAGAAGTGGTGCGCAGGTTAGCGCCTTCTTCAGCCCCTGGAATGCCTCAATTGCGACGTTCGACATCTCAAACTTCTTCCCGATCCTCAAGCAATCGGTCAGGGGTGCCGAAAGGGTCGAGAAGTCTCGAATGAACCGTCGGTACCATCCTTCAGTACCCAGGAATCGCCTCAGCTGTTTAGTGGTTTTCGGGACGGGAATCTGGACTATCGCCTCTACCTTGCTCGGATCCGTTCGAGAGCTCCGTCACCGACAATGCAGACGCGGATAGGTGTGGTATCACCCTATCCATTAAGCGACACAACCGTTGAGCAGCAATACACAGCCCGAAAGGCATCCTCCGGAACTGGTAAAGTGGACGGCCCTAAATGGTGAACGCTGTGTATCCTCTGCTTTTGGGCTCCAATTCGATCTGCCAGAACGCGTGTTTCAAGTCGATACTGCTGATAACGATGGTGTCATCTACGCGGCTAAGGATGGACTCAATGTTCTGGAGTGGGTAGGTATCCTTCACCGTCACATCGTTGAGCTTGCGTGCGTCTAAGCACAGACTATTTTTGCCTGGTTTCCGTACCAGCGTCATCCGTGAGTCATCCCGGACTCTCGCTTGGCTCAATGACTGCCAGTCGCAACATTTCGTCGACCTCCGCGAATAATAGCTGCTGCACCGCTGGGGACAAGGGGTCAAATCGCTCCTTCACTGGTACGGTGCCTGCTACAAGCTTAATAGTTTGACGCTCTACGTGAGTCATAGCCAATCCTCGCTGCTCGAACACCAAGAATTGAGCCTTGACCGCCGACAGCTGCTCCTGCTGCTGGGCACTCAACTTGTGTGGTTCGACCGGCTTTCCCTTAATCCCGAATTCCGACTCCACCTGTTCCAGTGACTCCTACTCCTGCAATCTTCCAGAAGTCGATCCCTAGGTAGAGATTCTGGCCAAGTGCGGGGCACACGTACAGCGTCATCCTGTGCGATTCGTTCTTGTATTGGATCGGGACAAGAGTCTTACCCAACACCGAGTAGCTCGCACCTTAGACCTTTGTGGGTGCCACACTAGCCCTAGCTTTTCAATGAGCTCCACTGCTCCTGCGCCTAACAAGCTAACGGTCGCTCCAGTGTCTAGTAGACCTTTCACGGCATGTCCTTGGATCTGCACTTCGGCAAAAGCTCGATTGTCGCCCTTCAGCACCGAACCAAGCGCATCGCAAACACTCTTGCGTTCCCTAAGGCGTAATGTGGGCCTCCTCCGCCTCCGTGGCACTGGTGAGCTCTGATTCCGCTTCGAGTCGTCCTTTTCGGCAAAAATCCGGGGCCTAGCTTTTTTGTACGCGGCCTCGCGCGCTCGGTGACTGATCGCTGTTGGTCTTTTTAACAATATTCTCAACTAACATGCAATCCTTATTTTTAGTGCTTATATCTAACATGTAAATTGGCGAGGTTTTTATTGTTTGATTCGTCGTGATTCTTGGTGTGATTCGTCGTCGAATGCAGACGAGTTAATTTATTGTGCTCCGGTTAATTAATTCATAAACGCAAAAGTGCAGTGAAATTTAAACCAAAACCATTTATAAATATATTTTACGTGAAAAGACGCTTAGTGCAATAACCTTGCACAAATTGTTTTCAAAAAATCTACAATTTAAAGAAAACAATTGACAAATGAACACAAGTTAAACAAACAATAAAAACAAAAGTTATACCGCGTTTAAGACAATGAGTCAACGCGAGAATTCTGCCCAGCCAGAACGCGAGCAACACGAGCGACGTCGGCAGAGTAACGCCTACATCTCTGTAGTTTCAGACCAGCCCGAGCGGTCAATTACCCCCAACCCGTCAACTCTCTTACACAGCGCGCGACACAGAACGTTCTTGCTCATCGTCTCCATCGCTTTTATCAATCGTGTCAACTCAACCCGACTGCACACGGTCAACAAAACCAAGCCCGACAACCGAATTCTTGCACACAGCGCGTGACAGAAAATATTCTTGCTCCCCGTCTCTCTTAGCTGCGTCGGCAAGTACACCGCCCTCTTTAGGTACCGCCATAGCACTTACAACAACAACTTCACCGGTGCCGACTACCCGCTCAACAAACACAACGAGTGCTGCACCACCAGCAAATCAAACTGCAGGCAGCGAAAATGTAAAGCCGGCCACGCAGACTGGTATAGATGACTACATCCAAATCAAAAGAAAGCTAAGTCCGCAACACTCTACAAATAAACCAAAAATTACTCGCAACAACTTAAACACACTCCCAAATGAAACTGCAAACAATACAAAAAGGTTTCAGATACTAGCAGAAAACATTAGCGATCTGCCCGCTGAAGCCGTTGAAGTTGACATAAAAAAGCCAAAGCCACCCACAATATATATACGAGAGAAAAGCTCCAGTGCTTTTGTTAACAAAGTTATAGAGCTCATAGGAAAAGACAATTTCCACATAGTTCCCCTCGTAAGGGGTAACATTCATGAAATTAAAGTCTAGACAAAGTCGGAAGATAATTACAGAATTTTGACAAAGTAGATAGCCGACAAAAAGTATAGTTATTACACCTACCAACTAAAAAGCAGCAAGGGCCTGCAAGTCGTTTTAAAAGGAATCGAGTCTGATGTTACAACAGAAGAAATAAAACTGGTGCTGCAGGAGAAAGGATTTCAAGCAAAAACCGACAGAATAAAACTAATTAATAAATAAGAGCAAAATTAATAAGATGAATAAATGAACTAAATCCTATATAAAGCTGCCTGCTGGTCGCGGCGAACTGTGCCTGTGGCGGCAACTGCGTTGGTGTGTGTGTAATGGTGCGCAGCTGTGTGTGGCTGGGCGATGAACTATTAGGACGAAATAAAATCCTCTGTTTACAAAAAAAAAAGAAACACAAAACTAAACCAGTCCACTTATAGCACCCCTACCTTTCATTCGCCAGCACTAAATTTACTTCATTAAATCGGCATTGCAATCCAGCCCTGGCTTGACAACCACGCTGCAAGCAGGAGTGCTAACCGGAGGCGTCTGTACGCTACGCTGCCCAACGTAGGCCACCGCCCACGCCCTGAGATTAAGCGTTTCATGCTTCATCGACTGAGCTAGCCGGGCATAGATCCAACGCTCGGGGGTCACTGCTTTATATCCTTTGCATGGAACACCACGAGTGGGTGTCCTTGCTGTGTCTCCAGCTCATATAAACATTGTCCCACTGGTTTAACCACTAGGCACTCGGTGAAGCGGCGGCAGAACTTTGCGTTGAGGTTCTTAGCAAAATCGCTCAGCACGAAGTTCCGCTTAAACACTTCCTGCTTCTCGTGCAACGACGTCTAGTCAATCCCAATATGTGTCCGGAACGCTGCCAACACCCGCTGGTTTACTCGTTTGGACGGATTGGATTGCGGGCCATAATTTTCCGTACGGACATGATTAATGCCATATTGCTCCAGCATAACTGCAAACTCTTGCGACACGAACTGCTTACCGTTGTCGGTGTGCATGACCTCAGGGACTCCAAGTACGGTGTACAGCTCATCTCTCAAAAATCGTACGATAGCCGCAGATGTCGCTTTCGGCATCGCCTCCAGCCAGATAAACTTGCTGAAATGGTCCAGCGCCACAAATGTGTACGCATTGCCTTGCCTCGAACGTGGATACTTCTCTAAAAAGTCCAGGTACAGCTTCTGCAGCGGCGTTCGGTAACCACCTCCTTTCCCATCTTTGGTCTACAGACTTGTGCGCTATGCTTCGCCTCCTTGCACTTTTGACGGCATCTGGGCTGCCATACTCGGCCAAAAGTAGAACTGGCGCATTCTCGCCAAAGTTCGGGCTATGCCTCCATTTATACCCTTGTCGCTGTCGTCTGCCTGCTGTACATACGTGCTAGTTAGTGCTTTCGGAACACATTATTTCTACAGAAACTCCTCGCTATCCTCACCAGCAAACTGTGACCTCTTGAAAAGCAAGCCGTCTTCTATAATTAGGTACGGAAACCGCTCCGCTTCTGCTCGTACCAACGCTAACCTTTCCAAGTACTCCACGCTTTCGAAAGCTGTTGTCTCGAACTCGAATAAATTAAGCTCCTCCACATCGAACGGTCGAGAGAGCATGTCAGCTACCACGTTATCTTTGCTTTTACTCAACCATCAACCATTGCATACTCGAATGGTCCATGATGACAGTGAAGGGCATCAGCTCTACAGCGACGCCAAGCATTCTTTCTCCGTCACACTTGAGCTGCGCTCCTCATAGCTTGACTGAAAAGAAGGCTATCGGCCGATCACCTCCTTCTTCGTCTCGCTGGAATAGCACCGCTTCGATCTCCATAGGACTGGCATCACACTGGATGAAGTACGGCCCGGATGGACGAGAAGTGGTGCGCAGGTTAGCGCCTTCTTCAGCCCCTGGAATGCCTCAATTGCGACGTTCGACATCTCAAACTTCTTCCCGATCCTTAAGCAATTGGTCAGGGTTGCCAAAAGAGTCGAGAAGTCTCGAATGAACCGTCGGTACCATCCTGCGGTACCCAGGAATCGCCTCAGCTGTTTAGTGGTTTTCGGGACTGGAATCTGGACTATCGACTCTACCATGCTCGGATCCGTTCGGAGAGCTCCGTCACCGACAATGTACCCAAAGTATCTAAAAAAACCTATAACAGAATTGTGAATTGTGCAGGCCGACAGTAAGGTTCGCCTTCTTACGGCACTGCGCGACTTCCTCCAACAGCTTCACATGCTCTTCAATTGTACGGGAGATAATCAGCAGGTCGTCCAGATATACAAACACACGGTTCCGCGGACGCGGATAGGTGTGGTATCACCCTATCCATTAAGCGACACAACCGTTGAGCAGCATTACACAGTCCGAAAGGCATCCTCCGGAACTGGTAAAGTGGACGGCCCTAAATGGTGAACGCTGTGTATCCTCTGCTTTTGGGCTCCAACTCGATCTGCCAGAACGCGTGTTTCAAGTCGATACTGCTGATAACGATGGTGTCATCTACGCGGCTAAGGATGCACTCAATGTTCTGGAGTGGGTAGGCATCCTTCACAGTCACGTCGTTGAGCTTGCGTGCGTCTAAGCACAGACTATTTTTGCCTGGTTTCCGTACCAGCGTCATCCGTGAGTCATCCCGGACTCTCGCTTGGCTCAATGACTGCCAGTCGCAACATTTCGTCGACCTCCGCGAATAATAGCTGCTGCACCGCTGGGGACAAGGGGTAAGTAAGTAAGTATGACGCTCTACGTGAGTCATAGCCAACCCTCGCTGCTCGAACACCAAGAATTGAGCCTTGACTGCCGACAGCTGCTCCTGCTGCTGGGCACTCAGCTTGTGTGGTTCGACCGGCTCTCCCTTAATCCCGAATTCCGACTCCACCTGTTCCAGTGACTCCTACTCCTACAATCTTCCAGAAGTCGATCCCTAGGTAGAGATTCTGGCCAAGTGCGGGGCACACGTACAGCGTCAACCTGTGCGATTCGTTCTTGTCTTGGATCGGGACAAGAATCTTACCCAACACCGAGTAGCTCGCACCTTAGACCTTTGTGGGTGCCACGCTAGCCCTAGCTTTTCAATGAGCTCCACTGCTCCTGCGCTAAACAAGCTAACGGTCGCTCCAGTGTCTAGTAGACCTTTCACGGCATGTCCTTGGATCTGCACTTCGGCTAAAGCTCGATCGTCGCCCTTCAGCACCGATCCAAGCGCCTCGCAAACACTCTTGCGTTCCCTATGGCGTAATGTGGGCCTCCTCCGCCTCCGTGGAACTGGTGAGCTCTGATTCCGCTTCGAGTCGTCCTTTTCGGCAAAGATCCGGGGCCTAGCTTTTTTGTACGCGGCCTCGCGCGCTCGGTGACTGATCGCTGTTGGTCTTTTTAACAATATTCTCAACTAACATGCAATCCTTATTTTTAGTGCTTATATCTAACATGTAAATTAGCGAGGTTTTTATTGTTTGATTCGTCGTGATTCTTGGTGTGATTCGTCGTCGAATGCAGACGAGTTAATTTATTGTGCTCCGGTTAATTAATTCATAATCGCAAAAGTGCAGTGAAATTTAAACCAAAACCATTTATAAATATATTTTACGTGAAAAGACGCTGTTGAAGTAGAACTAACTTGAATCTACCACTCTTATAATATTACATTATTAGTTGTAAGTTAGTTAAGAGAAATTGAAATCGTAGCATAAGTTAGTTAAGAGAAATTGAAGTCTGTAGCATGTACTCTTAGTTGTAATCACCTCGCAAGCCGATCGGCAATCTGCCGACGGCGAATTGGTGTTGCGTGCGGTCGCCTGTGGCCCACGCACTCCGTTTAGACTAAGCTAGTACTCAATTGTCGTAATAATCTTGAAGCCACCACATTATTAAATTCGCATATGTCAGAAAAAACCGCGTCTCACAATTTTTGTATTATATTTTAGATCTAAAAATTCTTAGATTTTTCATTGGCGCCCGAGCAGGGACATCGGTTTTTTCAATAAACTTTGTTTGTTTCGCGGTGGTGGCTGAGGTTGCGTTTGGTTATTTTTCGTTGACTTGGAGTTTGGACTCGCTGGACTTGCCCTTTCGACCTTCGCCATATTGAAGAATTAAGAAGAAATTTCTGATGGCCAATAAACGGGAAAGATCACTTTCTATTGAGTCTCTAGAAAGTCTGCAGGTATTCTGTGCCAAAAATTGAGCTTAAAAATTAATTAGTGTGTTCGCTGCAGTCGAAAAAATAAATATCAAAAAATTTGTGATATTGTATGTACGTACATACATAATTTTCTTCACGCATAAAAGAGCTCAACTTCTGGCACCTTTGTGATTTAAATCAATTTAAATAAACAAAACGGCAACATATCAGTACATATATAAGTTCGAACAAATAAAAAGTACAAACAAATTAAACAGAATAAAGGTTTCAAACGGTGGTCTATTTATTGCATTTTATATTGTTCGTGTGTTTGTGCAAAAGCAAGGGTCGCAGTTTCGTTTCAGTTTCGCTTTCAACTTAACCGCAACGTATAAACATATGTTTTTATATACATACAGATCTACGCTTGCACTTGCTTACACAAACAACATTTGTTAAAATTTCTATTGTTTTTGGGCATTAACATCTGGTTGGTTTTTTGCGTTCGTTAACCTTTCTTCGCTCTGTGCTTGCATCGGTCAATACATTGGTTTGTGTGTGCGTGCGCTCCCGCCAGATTTTTCACTTGTTCTTTCCTCCCGTTTGCTTACGGGTCAAGCTTAGTTTGATCATTCGTTTTGTGCGTGCGCTCGCGCCAAATTCGCTCTTTGCTCTTTCAAACCCCCGTACCCCGCATATATACAGCTGTTGCCCACAAAGTGGCTGCAGCAAACGTTTGACTTGCTTATTTTCGGTCGCTTGGACTGTTTTCGTTTGTTTGTTTACTTATCGCGCCAGGTGCGTGTGTGTGTTCAGTAAGCAAGCTTGGCGTTTTGTTACATACATAGTTGTAGTGCGTGTGCTAGGGTGGCTCAAGAATTTTTGTTACGTTTTTATTCTTGCGTTTTTTTTTAAAAAGGTTTTTTTTGTCAGCTTTATTATGTCTGAGTCAGATAAACAATCACTCGAAAAGCCAGTAGTAGCTAAGAATGCTGCTAAGTTAGCATTATGTTTACAAAAGTTTGACAAAGTCAGTGCTGACATTGCTCGCATGCAAACTCCCTTTAAATTAAAAAGAATCTCATCTGACAAAACAGAGTTAGCATGTCGATTAGAGCTATTAGACGGGTATATTGTCAAAGCTATGAATTTACAGGCAGAGCTGGACAATTTAAATCCAGCTAATGAAAACAGAGGGCCGTTGGAGGATCTGTGTGTCGTAACCAAAGCGATGTTTATGAATGCCATTAAGCCACAATTCGACACACACATTCAACATGACTGCTCAATGAATTCGAGCCAGCGATCTCAGCTGCCGAAAATGCGTTTACCAAAATTTAGTGGTAAACATTCAGAGTATAGAAATTTTATGTGCCTTTTCGAGAGTCTGGTAGATGACGATGCCTCATTGACAAACGTAGAAAAATTTAATCATTTAGTTTCGTGTTTGTCAGATGAAGCATTGGGTGTAGTTAAGCCGTATCAGCTAACAGATTGCAATTACCCTAAAGGTCTTGCTAGTCTCAAGTCAGTCTACGACAATAAATGTCTTATATTTTTTGATACAATTGCCCAATTATTTGATTTGCCAAGCATGACAAAACCATCTGCGTCGAGTTTGAGATCGATGGTAGATACAGTGTCTGCTATATATGCATCGCTGTCGTCTTTGGGTGACGACAAAGACATTTCAAATGCAATAATAATTCATATGGTCATGGCAAAAGTAGACCATAAGACTAAATCTCGTTTTGAGGAACAGCTTGATTATGATAAGTTGCCATCTTGGGAAGATTGTGCTAAGCAGTTGAATAGGAGGTACCAATATTTGGCTGCAGAAGAGTCAACTCGTGACAAATCAAAAGTGCGCAATGAAGTGAGAAAGCCTCAACAAAAATCTTCATTTGCCTGTGCTAGTTCAGCGCAAAGGTCGTCGGCTGCATGCACTTACTGCAATTCAGCAGATCACAGTCTTTATTCTTGTCCGTCATTCAGTGCTATTTCCGTTATGCAGCGTTTCGAGTACGTAAAAACTCAGAAGATGTGTCTCAATTGTTTGAACGTGGCACACATAGTTTCGAATTGCAAGGCTTCGAAGTGTCGAGTTTGTTCAAAACCTCATCATTCCTTGCTTCATAGGTGCACCATGCACCAGTACAAGGTGAGGCAGCGGCACTTCAAGCCTCAACTTCTGAGGCATACGTTGGTCACATGCTTAATGCGGATCAAGTCGTTCTTGCCACCGCTATCGTGAACATAAAAGATAGATTCGGACAGTCACATACAGGACGAGTTTTGCTTGACAGTGGTTCGCAGATAAATTTGATGTCTGAGAGCATGGCACAAAGGCTACGGCTTAAACGTGAGCCAAATTCCCTTGCTATCTCAATGGTATGGGGAGCAACCACTGATAGCAAAAATAAGGTTTGTGTATCGATTCAATCTCGTTTGAATTCTCATACATTTTCTGCTGAGTGCTGGGTTCTTAAGTCGATTTCCACATCTCAGCCTGGACAGTCGCTTTCCATATTGAACTGGAAAATCCCAAAAAATATTATGTTGGCAGACCCCGAATTCTACAAGCCAGCTAAGGTTGATGTATTACTGGGAGCTGAATTATTCTATGGTTTATTGTGCGTTGGGCAAATAAAATTACATTCCGAGCTGCCCATCATGCAAAAAACATTGCTCGGCTGGATTGTTGCAGGCAAATGTACTCGACAAGCGCCTCGGCAACAGTGCAGTGAAAGTTTGGTAGCTCAAGTATCTATTTGTTCTCTCGACTCCTTAGTAAATCGTTTTTGGGAATTGGACCAATGTCCAATCGAGTCGAAGGCTGTTCGCCAAACAGCTGAACAGCAGGCCTGTGAACTACTCTTTAAGAAAACCAAACAACGGTTATCTTCCGGTCGCTTTCAAGTGAATCTTCCCTTTAAGACCGATCCAAAAGTTCTTGGCCTGTCCTTTCAAACTGCTGAAAGACGTTTTTTGCAACTTGAGCGCAAACTGTCAAGAGACGGCACTCTTAGAAATATGTATCATGACTTCATGAAAGAGTATTTGGATTTGGGACATATGTCCATTCTGAAGTCTGCTCCTCGAGAACAGCATTACTACATTCCTCATCAATGCGTTCTGCGACCTGAGAGTACCTCAACCAAACTTCGTGTTGTTTTTGATGCTTCCAGCAAAACTTCAACAGCAGTTTCGCTAAACGAAACACTTATGGTTGGGCCCACTATTCAGAGGGAGTTGTATTCAACATTGGTCAACTTTCGGTTGAACAAATATGCCGTAACTGCCGACATTTCAAAAATGTATAGGCAGATAAATGTTTCTGAGGAAGACAGAGACTTTCAACTTGTGTTGTGGAGAGAAACCACTTCGCAAAATATACTGGCATACAGATTGAATACTGTTACATATGGTACAGCGTCAGCACCATTTTTGGCTGTACGTTGTTTATTCGAATTGGCAAATATCTACACACAATCACATCCCATCAGTGCGAATGTGATTAAAAATTGTTTTTACGTTGACGATATGCTGGCAGGTGCAGACAGTTTAAAAGAACTGGACACCATTTGCAGCCAGGTTAGTGACATATTGTCTAAAGGAGGATTTCCACTGGCCAAATGGGCTTCTAATCGCCAGAATCGATCTGGTGAAAAGAACGCCAGTGGAGAAATTAGTATCAAAATTGATGAGCAAAGCTCGGTAAAGACACTTGGAATGCGTTGGGCACCTCAAGAGGATGTGTTTAAATATCATCTTGAAGTGGATAGTTTTGCCTCCTTAAAACCAACAAAACGTAATATTTTGTCAATAGCCTCTCGTTTGTTTGACCCTCTTGGCTTATTGTGTCCAATTGTCACTAAGGCAAAAATGTTGTTGCAAGAGTTATGGAGGCTAAAGATCGATTGGGATGAGGCTATTCCTATGAGTTTACACACTGCATGGAATAAGTTTACCACTACTTTGCGAGATTTGCACAAAATTTCGATCCCACGGTACGTTTGTTTGACTTTGTACCAAAATATTCAAATCCACGGCTTTGCTGACGCCTCCAGTCAAGCATATGGTTGCTGCATATATGTGCGAACAGGCAACAATAACGACGTTGGCGTTTCTTTGCTCACGGCAAAATCTAGGGTGGCTCCGCTTAGTGTCAAAACAATACCTCGGCTAGAGCTTTGGCAGCACTTTTGCTGGCCAAACTTTGGCAACAAGTATCGAGCACAATGACCAAATTCAATATAGAAAGCGTGAATTTCTGGTCAGACTCGCAGGTCACTTTATATTGGTTGGAGCGTGATTCGGGTACGTTGGGTACATTTGTTGCGAATCGAGTCGCAGAAATTCAAGAGCTGTCAGCTGGAGTCGTGTGGCGTCACGTTCGAACGGATTCCAATCCAGCAGACTTGGTGTCACGGGGAACCAATATAAACGAAATTGTAAGTTCCTTGTGGTTTCATGGACCAAGTTTTTTATTGGAAGAGGAAGTTCGGTGGCCTCAACTGCACCAGTTCGAGATAGCTTCAGAAGTTAGAGCTTCTGAGGATAAAAAAGTGCAGTTGTGTGTGCATTGGGGATACCCGACGCTGAGTCTAATTGCATTTTGCAACTAATACGCCGTCAATCGAGGTATTCTAAGCTAGTCCGTAAAATGTCTTACGTGCTTCGGTTTTGTTTTAAGCAGCTTAGAGGAGATTCACTTATTGTATCTGCGTCAGAAAGAAAAATTGCATTCTTAAAGCTGATCGCAGTCATACAAAGCACAACATTCAGCGGTGAATTAAAATTGTTAAAAAAATCAGCAGTATTATCCCCAATGCTGCAATCATTAAATCCATTTATCCACGATGTTGAGGAAAATGGCATTAAATTTGAGTTAATTCGAGTAGGAGGGCGTTTGCTACACGGCCCTATGTCATATGATGCTAAGTTCCCTTTGTTGCTACCAAAGTGTCCGGAATTCGTAAGCCACTTTATTAGGCATTTTCATCTTAGGCACTACCATGCTGGTGCTAAGGTTCTTGTTGGGTTGTTAAGACAGCAAGTTTGGTTGGTCAATGCCCGAAGCTTATGTGCTGCAATTGTTAGAAATTGCGTACACTGTTTTCGCTATAAGCCAAAATTGTTGGGGCAGATAATGGGAAATCTGCCAGCAGACCGTCTTCGTGAAGGTCGGCCATTCAGAGTGTAGACTTCTGTGGGCCTTTTCATGTTAGCCACAAAATTAGAGGTAGACCACCCGTAAAGATGTACGTTGCCGTTTTTGTTTGTTTCGCCTCAAAGGCGGTCCATTTGGAATTAGTGACAGATCTTTCCACTGACGCCTTTCTTAACGTTTTTAAAAGGTTCATTGGGAGGAGAGGGCTGCCGGAGACCATCTACAGCGACAACGCGACGAATTTCGTGGGAGCGAGCAACGTGTTCCAGGAGTTGCAGGCAGCCTTTCGCCAAACGCAAGGGAAGCTGCAGGAGTACGCAGCGGAGAGGGCTGTGGATTGGAGATTTATCCCTCCGAGGGCACCGCACTTCGGCGGACTGTGGGAAGCAGCTGTCAAGGCTGCCAAGCACAGGCTGGTGCGTGGGGCAAGCGACGCCAAGCTGACGCCCGACGAGTTGAGCACGCATCTGGTGGACGTGGAAGCGTTGCTAAACTCCAGGCCACTCATGGCAGACGTCAGCGATCCCAACGATGGGGAAACGCTGACGCCAGGGCACTTCCTCATCGGCCAGCCGTTGCTGGGGCTGCCGCACGGATCCACGCCAGACGAGCCCAACAACAAGCACGCACACGCATTTTTGAAGCGGTGGCGACAGTTGTTGGTGCTCAAACAGCACTTCTGGCGCAAGTGGTCCAGGGACTACCTGCTCAGCCTGCAGCAACGGGCCCAATGGAGCAGGGGCGAGGCCAATCTGGCAGAAGGGGCGGTCGTGCTCGTCCACGACGACAACACCCCCCCTCAACGGTGGATCATCGGGCGCGTTACACGGGCCATAGCAGGGGAGGACGGCAAGGTGCGGGTGGCCGAAGTAAGAACGCCGGCCGGCGTCATTAAACGGCCAATTCATAAGCTGGCACCGCTCCCAAATTGTTGAAGGATTGTTGAAGACCGGAGCTCGTCAACGGGGCCGGAATGTTGAAGTAGAACTAACTTGAATCTACCACTCTTATAATATTACATTATTAGTTGTAAGTTAGTTAAGAGAAATTGAAATCGTAGCATAAGTTAGTTAAGAGAAATTGAAGTCTGTAGCATGTACTCTTAGTTGTAATCACCTCGCAAGCCGATCGGCAATCTGCCAACGGCGAATTGGTGTTGCGTGCGGTCGCCTGTGGCCCACGCACTCCGTTTAGACTAAGCTAGTACTCAATTGTCGTAATAATCTTGAAGCCACCACATTATTAAATTCGCATATGTTAGAAAAAACCGCGTCTCACAATTTTTGTATTATATTTTAGATCTAAAAATTCTTAGATTTTTCAGACGCTTAGTGCAATAACCTTGCACAAATTGTTTTCAAAAAATCTACAATTTAAAGAAAACAATTGACAAATGAACACAAGTTAAACAAACGATAAAAACAAAAGTTATACCGCGTTTAAGACAATGAGTCAACGCGAGAATTCTGCCCAGCCAGAACGCGAGCAACACGAGCGACGTCGGCAGAGTAACGCTTACTTCTCTGTAGTTTCAGACCATCCCGAGCGGTCAATTTCCCCCAACCCGTCAACTGAACTCTCTTACACAGCGCGCGACACAGAACGTTCTTGCTCATCGTCTCCATCGCTTTAATCAATCGTGTCAACGCAACCCGAGCGCACGCGGTCAACAACACCCAACCTGACAACCGAATTCTTGCACACAGCGCGTGACAGAAAATATTCTTGCTCCCCGTCTCTCTTAGCTACGTCGGCAAGTACAGCGCCCTCTTTAGGCACTGCAATAACACCTACAACAACAACTTCACCGGTGCCGACTGCCCGCTCAACAAACACAACGAGTTCTGCACCGTCAGCAAATCAAACTGCAAGCAGCAAAAATGTAAAGCCGGCCACGCAGACTGGTATAGATGACTACATCAAGTTAAGTCCGCAACACTCTAAAAATAAACCAAAAATTACTCGCAACAACTTAAACACACTCCCAAATGAAACTGCAAACAATACAAATAGGTTTCAGATACAAGCAGAAAACATTAGCGATCTGCCCGCTGAAGCCGTTGAAGTTGACATAAAAAAGCCAAAGCCACCCACAATATATATACGAGAGAAAAGCTCCAGTGCTTTTGTTAACAAAGTTATAGAGCTCATAGGAAAAGATAATTTTCACATAGGTTCCCTCGTAAGGGGTAACATTCATGAAATTAAAGTCTAGACAAAGTCGGAAGATAATTACAGAATTTTGACAAAGTAGATAGCCGACAAAAAATATAGTTATTACACCTACCAACTAAAAAGCAGCAAGGGCCTGCAAGTCGTTCTAAAAGGAAAAGAGTCTGATGTTACTACAGAAGAAATAAAACTGGTGCTGCAGGAGAAAGGATTTCAAGCAAAACCCGTTTTTAATAGCTTAAACAGGAAAATGATGCCGCAACCACTTTTTAACGTAGAACTTGTACAAGAAACAAAGACTCTTAAAAAACACGAAGTGCACTGTAAGGACGTAATTACTATGGCTGGGGTCGGCATCTCAATCGTGTCCGGGGTCGTTTACAGAACATTTATAAACTGCTGGGACACTCGAGGAGCTGTACCGGAGTATACCTAGGGGCCGGGCCAACGGGGAAGAGCGTAGGTTAAATAGAAGAGGGGGGAGGGGGTTCACGAGCACAACCCACGCGCTGGTGGTGATTGGGGAGGCATTCCAAGGAATAGGTGGGTTAGTCCAGAGTAATACTCGGAGAACCAACCACCCATTCCCACGAAGGCCTCTTCGTCGCCGACCAGGGCGTCGAGCACTGTTCTGGGGGTACGACGTGGGCGAGGGTTAAACAGCTCGTCAAACAGGCTAAGGGTAAGCCGGAAGCCTGCGCGCCGACTGTCCAATCTCCCCCGCCCGCACCAGTCACCGGCCGCGTCTTTGAGAAATCTCTCAGACACGTGTGAGAGACGCGAGTGAGAGGATTTACCACGCACAGAGTAAGACTCGGAATGCGTGCTCCTCCCCCCACTCGATCCCTCACCACTGCAACGCCTGGGTATTACCCACTTGTCGCCACACATGGGACATATCCAAGAGGCAAGTGTCGCGGAATCTAGAGTAAGACTCGGAAGATTAACATACTCCTCAGGTTTGCGCCACGTGCGCCATATGGTGAGGCACACCGAACTACTAGCCCGAGGCCGACTCGCTAAAAAGGGGTAGAAGAGGAGAAGAGAGGGACACGTAAAAGACACAAAATCGATCTACATTTAGCTCTTTATTATATCTTTATAAATAAAAACTTTTATACAAAAATAAGGTAGATATGTTACCCTAGACCGCAACAAATCTAAGTGGGGCTGCCTGAGCAACCATTTGGCACATTAAAGAATGGCCGTCACTTACCCCGATCTACAAATGTGTGTGTATGTATGTGCGCTTGTGTGTGTGTGTATGCCTGTGGGTGTGTGTGTGTGTATGCCTGTGAGTGTGCGGGTGTGCCTGGGTGCGTGGGTGTGTGTATGCCTGTGAGTGTGCGGGTGTGCCTGGGTGCGTGGGTGTGTGTATGCCTGTGGATGTGCGTGTGTGCCTGTGTATACAGCTTTAAAAGTGCGTTTTCCCCTGCCGCCACTGTCACTGTTGCACCAAAAACGCACTCTCACTTTCACTGCACGTTGTCACTGGCCGTTGGGGTGGTTGTTGTTGTTGCCGTTGCTGCAACGTGCCGTGGTGGTTGCTGCGGCTACTGAGACGCGCTGCTGTTGTAGGCCGTGTGTGTATATGCCACTGTGTATGTGCCAGAGTGTGTGTCAATGGGTGTGTGCCGAAAAAACGTGTGTTCCAGAGTGTGTGTCCAAATGTTTTGTGTGCCAAATATATGCGTGTGCCAAGGGTGCGTCGAGTGCGCCAAAAATATGCGTGTGCGCCTACTTTTTGTTTTCACTGTCACTGCACTTGCTCGCTGATGTGCCGTCAGCAGCTGCCCCGGCTTCCGCTGTTGTTGTTGCACGCTGTGGTTGCAGTTGCTGTCGCTGCTGTTATCCTCACCACTGCGGCTGCGTGCTGGGTGCGTTGGTGTTGCTGTTGCTGCTGTTGCACACTGCTGTGCTTGCGGCTCGCTGTGGCCCACTGCTGTTGTTGTTGTTGCTGCTGTTCCTGCCACTGCAGTTGCTGCACACTGTACCGGTTGTATTTGTTGCTGTTGTAACTGTTGCTTCTGCTGCCTGCTGAGGTCTGCTGCTCGCTGCTTTTTTCTCTCCGTCTCGATTTCCAAGTCCGCGCAAAACTAATTTTTGCCAAATCATGCGTTTTACCGGCCAGCTCTCATTCTTCTTCTTTCTATTATCCGGCTCTGCCGGCGTCGTGCCGAAACGACTGGTTTCGCTCATTTGTGCGTAGATCGGGAGCAAAGCTTATGCGCTTGCGCGCACAGCAGCCAGCTTCTGTGAGTGAGCAGCGCAACGGCGAGCGGGGTGCACTTACATAAAAGGTTGTGCATAGATGGCGTCACGGACGAAACATAATGATGTGCGGCAGTTTTCGCTACCTCACAGCACCCAATATACAATCTTCAGCTTTTACTTCACCACAGAATCACCGTAGAAGAACCACACAAGCGGAATGGTCCGGTGCAACGTATGAACTGTCAAGAGTACGGTCATACAAAGTCCTACTGTACACTGCAATCTATATGCGTTGTTTGTCGTGAATTGCATAGCTCTACAAGCTGTCCAGCAAGCAAAGATAACAGCGAACTATAGAGGCTGTCCAATTTATAAGGGACTTAAAAATCGTATCCACCAGCGCATTCCTACTGTACGCTCACAAAACGCTCCGATTACCCTCAAATCATCAAAATTCAAACCAGACGTCTTCTTTTCGACTGCAGCTAGATTATCATTTGACCCGGATCTCGCAACCAGAAATGCGACTTACGCAAGAGCTTTAAGATCAGGACTGGCCCTTCCTGCGTCTAACACACCATTTTCACAACCAAAACAAGTGACTACAAACATGGCACAGGACAACAAGCCACCGGAGCAGCAACAAAGAAGCTTCGAAGCACTTCTATGTACCCTGCAGCAGAGCATGAAAGGCTTTATGTCATTGATGCTGACTACTGTGCAAGACTTCATGCGCAATCAAAATCTTTTGATGCAAATGCTTGTATCACAACAGTCATAATAATCAATGGCTTCTTTACGAATATCTACGTGGAACGCTTATGGCGTTTCACAGCTTAAACTGTAGTAAGCTCAATTTGTTCTTGACAAGCACATCGATGTAATGCTATTTTCCGAAACACACCTCACTAACAAATATAATTTTAATATCAGTGGATACTTATTCTACGGTAAAAATCACCCCGACGGTAAAGCCCATGGTGGAACTGGTATTTTGATCAGGAGCCGTCTCCAACACCACTACCATAATAAACTGAAAACTTTCTACAAGCCACATCATTAAAAGTACACTTGGATAGTGGCAACCACCTTACTCTAGTCTCTGTATACTGCCCACCACGTTATACCATATCTGAAGACCAATTTATGGAATTCTTCAACTCTCTAGGAGAACGCTTTATAGCAGCAGGAGACTTTTCTGCCAAACACACAAACTGGGGATCTCGTCTCGTGACTCCAAAAGGAAAGCAGCTGTATAATGCAATTATAAAAACAAACAACAAGCTCGGCCATGTTTCTCCGGGCAGACCAACATACTGGCCTACAGATCACAAAAAACTACCCGATCTAATTGACTTTGCAGTTACCAAAAATATCTCGCGTAGTTCGATAAGCGCTGAGTCTCTTTTGGACCTATCATAAGATCACTCGCCTGTTCTAATAATTCTCCAAAAACTAACTGGCTCAGATACAAAAATTATATTAGCTCACACATTGAGCTAAAGCCACATCGCGAAGATGAAGCTGACATTGAAGCTTTTGTTCACACTCTGGAGTCAGTCTTCGTCGCCGCAGCTTGCACCTCAACGCCTCAAACAGAAAATACAACATACAACCAAAAGAAGACAAATGTACAAATAAAACAGCTCGTTTTTGAAAAGCGGCGCTTAGGACAAGAATGACAATCGAACAGATAGCCGTCGGCAAAGCAAAAACTAAATACGCCACACGAAAACACACCAAAGCGTAAAAACACAAAGAACAAGACATTTAACGCCATTATATTGAGATACAATCAACCAGCAGTATAAAAAACTCACTATGGAGAGCTCACTCAACACTCAAGCTCGCCGACAGAAACATTTATGCCTATAAGAAACCTCGCAGGCATCTGGGCCCGCAGCGATGAAGAAAGAACTGGCACATTTGCTACTCACCTTCAAAAAGTGTTTCAACCTAATCCTGCAAAAAATTCATTTGTACTACCGACTGCACCAAATGACTCTCAGAGCCAATCAAGTTTCGCCCGAATGAAATCGCAAGAATCATTAAAGCGCAAGTGAACCCAAAAAAATCCCCGGGCTGTGACCTTATAACCCCAAAGATGATTATTGAGCTCCCTCACTGTGCGGTCTGCATCATTAAACAGCTCTTCAATACCAATACCAAAATCGGCTACTTTCCAGAAAGATGGAAAAAGTCAATCATCATAATGATCGTACAGACCTATAAGCTTATTATCGTGTCAATCAAAACTTATTGAAAAATGCTTGTTTTCCCGGATTCATCAATTTCTGAATCTGCAAAACATAATACCATCACACCAATTTTGCTTTCGTGAAAAGCACGGAACAATTGAACAAGTCAATCGAATAACATCAGAGGTACGAGGTGCGTTCGAAAATCGAGAATACTGCACTGCGATATTTCCGGATGTTTCTCAAGCATTCGACAAAGATTTGGTTGGAAGGTCTGATATATAAGATTAAAAGAATTTTTCCAAACAATACACATAAACTGCTTAAATCATACCTCTACGACAGGAAGTTTGCAGTAAGATGCAACACCGCAATGTCTGACGAACACAGTATTGAAGCTGGTGTTCCACACGGCAGCGTACTCGGACCAACACTATACGTGCTGTTCACAGCAGACATCCCTACAAGTACCAGATTCACAACTTCTACCTTTGCTGATGATACAGCCATTCTCAGCCGCTCCAAATGCCCAAAACAGCAACAGCGCAACTTGGCCACCATCTTGTCAACGTGAAAAAATGGTTATCCGTCTGGCGAATCAGGGTAAACGAACAAAATTGCAAACAAGTAACTTTCACCCTTAACAGGCAAGATTGTCCACCACATTCGTTAAACAACACAGCACTTCCAAAAGCAAACGAAGTTAAGTATCTGGGGGTACACCTTGATAGAAGACTTACATGGCGCCGACACATTGAAGCTAAGAGAACTCACCTCAAACTGAAAGCCAATAGCCTCCATTGGCTAATCAATGCCCGCTCTCCCCTTAGTCTAGATTACAAGGTCCTCCCTCCTCTACAACTCTGTTCTAAAGCCAATCTGGACCTTTGGCTCACAGTTATGGGGGAATGCTTGCAACAGCAGCATCGACATTGTCCAGTCGAAGATCTTGAAAACCATCACCGGAGCACCGTGGTATGTTCGAATCGAAAACATTAAGACAGACTTCAACATCCAACCAGTCAAGCAGTTAAAAGCGGAAGAAAAAGTGAAATACTTCAGCAAGCTCTCATCGCACCCTAATCATCTCTCGAGAGGTCTTACAAGACTTTGCAGCCGATCCCGCCTTCGTCGTAATGACTAACCAACCCAGCGATGATTCTTAGGGACGTGCACTCAGAATACAATGAACTGTTAGCTTAGTTATATTAATAAGATACACTTATTGTTAGTTTTCTAATCACAAGAAAAGATTCGATAAAAAAAACAAGCAAACAAATAAAAAAAGACCAACAGGCTGTGACTCCAACACGGCCGCTAAAATTTAACGTAGAATACGTAACATTTTAAAATTATCAAACAAAAATTACGTAATGACAAAACAAATAAATAAATAAAATAAAAAAGAGTAAAATTTATTATAAAATTCAAATTTAATTGATGAGCTGGGTATTTGAATCCGTTAAATTTGCATAAAGTTGGAATTTTTTAAGGGCACAAGATTGTTTACAAGTTTTGCAATAATGGCTAAAATTAACTTCATTAGCACATTCAGAAGGAAAATGTTCTTCAATTATGCGTTTATGTTGAGGCTTCATTACAAATAAATCTTTTTCGAACCAAAGCCTGTCGCATACATTACAAACATGACCGAAGTTATTATCAATAAACTGTTTTTTGAATTCGTCGTTTGCCTTTTGATACGATACAAGATAAAAGCTTGGTCTTATATACCGCTGGTGTTCCTGAATTTCACTTTTATAATAAATAAATTTAATTAACATTTTACGGCAAATTTCAAATTGTATACAAAACCAAACTTACATGGCCTGTGACTGTTGTAGTTGTTGTTGTTGTTCTTGCTGTTGCTGTTCTTGCTGTTGTTGTTGTGCACTCTGTTGAATTTCACTGTTTTAATAAATGCATTTTATAAACATTTTACGGCAAATTAGAAATTGTTTAAAAACCAAACTTACATGGCTTGTGACAGATGTACTTGTTGTTGTTGTTGTTCTTGCTGTTGTTGTGCACGCTGTTGCATTTCACTTTTATAATAAATAGATTTCATAAGTATTATATGACAAATCTAAATAATATGGCAGTAGTTTCTACTTACACTCTTCTCCTTTTACTTTCAAAATATCTTGTTAAATAAAGGCGCTTTTTAGGAGGCATTTTATTATATTTTATTCTTTTTTATATTTTCTTAGCGATGGTTTTGCTCTGGTTTCGTTTAGAGAAGACACACACACACACACAAATATTTGGCTCCCGAATTACATGCATATGTAAATACTCAAAAAAGATAAAAACCAAAGACAACACGTGCTGGCTTGCCGTAGACCCACAAAATGCACAAACTAAAAATACCCCATATACAAATATTCAGTAATAGTCAATAAAAAAACTCATATATATAATTTAATATATAGATAATATACTTTAATTACACATGTTTTATTGATTATGAACGCCCAACCTTATTGCCAAAATATAAACAAACATATTACACAGACATAATATTAAAGTAATCACGTTTTGCTATTTAATGGCACAAAGTTCATATTGAGTTTATACAACTCTTCTAAGTTGGTTCGCATTAATATGTATAAGTCAAATGTTGAGACGACATGAGAACTGAAGCGCGGTTGCTTCTTTTTCGAACACACACAAGCTTTTACCGTTGTTTATTGCTGCTGCACTATGGGGCGCTTTGCCAAAAAAAAGTCATATATTTATTTTTACATGTCCTAAAATTAACTTCTTGTTTATGCAAATCTCTAGTAAAAAGTATATAGTTGGCCGATATCGATGATTTTTTGAAAAAATTTTAGTATTATATAAACATGCTTGACTCCCAAATTTCGACCTGATATGTTGAAAACAAAGGGCGGCAACAAGCCAATTTTATTAAAATGATTTTCCTTTGTTTCTTATTAACCTAACGCAAAAAACCAAATCAAAATATCTTGCAAGCCATTAATTAATGCCAGTTTTTGGTAAATTGCCCACAGTGCGTTGGCACGCCGCTTGCTTCGAAACACCACTGAGCGCAAGGGCAACTGAAACAGCACTAAATGCACAGTCTATCCGCTATAGCTATCACTATCGCGCCCGCTCGCACTTATTGATAATACATGTGCAAATAAAACACGCATATGAAAATTGCCGAAAAATGTACTGCGCTTAAAATTTCATTTACTTATGGATTCAAAAACTTTATATGTAGCAGTATTATAGTTTATATACTGTTCGAAAGCTAATAAATTCAGTTAACTCCTATATAAAAGAGATTCCATTTGGGTATGTTTAAAGTATAAAAAATTCGAAATGAACGCGGCGAAAGCGGTCGCAAAAATTTTTACTTCGCATTGCACCCCTAACCTGCCGAATAACGTATTCTACGTTAAAAAATTTAATGACATTTTAGTTGTTTTGAGCGTGACTCCTCGGTTTGTGTTATGCTCCGCCTCCCGTTTCCCGTCCTGAATTTGGGACACTTTGGCAGCACAACTCCTGGCAATCCACATCGGTAACAGAAAGTGTCCCGCACTGTCGCCTCACACTCCCAAAACGTCTGCCCTTTCTGCCCAGTTCCAACACGTCAGGCCGTTGGTATCGCTGTTCTCGCCTCTGGGCCTGTACAGCGGTTCGACTGTCACATCTGGTGCAACCTCTGCCGTGGTCTCCTCCTCCTCGTGGAATGCCTCATTGACTTGGTATCGGTTCCTCGGCCGACTGACCGGCTCCATCGGGGTCTGACTCCTCGACCAACGGGATGACAGCATCCTCTCCGCGTCATGGCACTTTTCTCTCAGCCACTCCAGGTCCGTGATCCACATCGGATAGATGATCCGTGAAATCCCATCCCGGATGTTCACCATCACGATCTTGATTAAGTCGTGGTCGCTGACGGGCACCTCCAACCTGAATCTAAGAAACCAAACATGGCCTGCAAATAATCATCGATGCCCTCTCCTGCTTTTTGATCTGCGCGTTTGCAAGCGCTGCTTCAAAGCGTATCGCAGATTTGGCCAGTGTGTTGCTCCACTAAAAATGAAGTCGCCGAATGGCATTCCAGATGGGCTGGCATCAAAAACGAGACCCCATCGACGCATCGAGATCACCTCAGGTCTCGATTCGGCTATACCGCATTGCCTCCTTGTGGTCTGCTCACTCCCCGCCTGGGCTTCGCTACGCGCTCCAATTATCCAATGCTCCACCTGTTCACGCTGCTCGGATTCCAGCGCACGGTTGTTGAACCAGTGTCCTTGTGCTGCTAGAGGCTTTCGCTGTGGAGCTGCGCTGTGGTACTGCGTTTTGCACGGGTGGTGGGCGTAGAGCTGGTGGCACTTCCTTGGGCCCAGACAGCTGTGTATACAGGCTGCTCTCTCGAATTGCCTTCACATACTCTAGCATCACGCGTCTGTTCTGCCTGGAGCTCGAGCATTCCCGTCGCCATAGCCGCCTCAAGCGTTTCCCGTGCCTCTGTCTGAGCCGATTTAATTGCGGCTCTCAGCTCACTGTTCAGACCCGGTGGAGCTAACTTTTGTTGCGCCGTCGTCGAGGAGCTTCATTTGGGCACTGCTGCTGGGCACTCAATTTGTGTGGTTCGACCGGCTCTCCCTTAATCCCAAATTCCGACTCCACCTGTTCCAGTGACTCCTACTCCTACAATCTTCCAGAAGTCGATCCCTAGGTAGAGATTCTGGCCAAGTGCGGGGCACACGTACAGCGTCAACCTGTGCGATTCGTTCTTGTATTGGATCGGGAAGAGAATCTTACCCAACACCGAGTAGCTCGCACCTTAGACCTTTGTGGGTGCCACGCTAGCCCTAGCTTTTCAATGAGCTCCACTGCTCCTGCGCCTAACAAGCTAACGGTCGCTCCAGTGTCGTCGCCCTTCAGCACCGATCCAAGCCCCTCGCAAACGCTCTTGCGTTCCCTATGGCGTAATGTGGGCCTCCTCCGCCTCCGTGGAACTGGTGAGCTCTGATTCCGCTTCGAGTCGTCCTTTTCGGCAAAAATCCGGGGCCTATCTTTTTTGTACGCGGCCTCGCGCGCTCGGTGACTGACCGCTGTTGGTCTTTTTAACAATATTCTTAACTAACATGCAATCCTTATTTTTAGTGCTTATATCTAACATGTAAATTGGCGAGGTATTTATTGTTTGATTCGTCGTGATTCTTGGTGTGATTCGTCGTCGAATGCAGACGTGTTATTTTATTGTGCTCAGGTTAACTAATTCATAAACGCAAAAGTGCAGTGAAATTTAAACCAAAACCATTTATAAATATATTTTACGTGAAAAGACGCTAAGTGCAATAACCTTGCACAAATTGTTTTCAAAAAATCTACAATTTAAAGAAAACAATTGACAAATGAACACAAGTTAAACAAAAGATAAAAACAGAAGTTATACCGCGTTTAAGACAATGAGTGAACGCGAGAATTCTGCCCAGCCAGAACGCGAGCAACACGAGCGACGTCGGCAGAGTAACGCTTACTTCTCTGTTGTTTCAGACCAGCCCGAGCGGTCAATTAGCCCCAACCCGTCAATTGAACTCTCTTACACAGCACGCGACACAGAACGTTCTTGCTCATCGCCTCCGTCGCTTTTATCAATCATGTCAACGCAACCCGACCGCACGCGGTCAACAACACCCAGCCTGACAACTGAATTCTTGCACACAGCGCGTGACAGAAAATATTCTTGCTCCCCGTCTCTCTTAGCTGCGTCGGCAAGTACAGCGCCCTCTTTAGGTACCGCAACAGCACCTACAACAACAACTTCACCGGTGCCGACTACCCGCTCAACAAACACAACGAGTGCTGCACCACCAGCAAATCAAACTGCAAACAATAGAAATAGGTTTCAGATACTAGCAGAAAACATTAGCGATCTGCCCGCTGAAGCCGTTGAAGTTGACATAAAAAAGCCAAAGCCACCCACAATATTTATACGAGAGAAAAGCTCCAGTGATTTTGTTAACAAAGTTCTAGAGCTCATAGGAAAAGATAATTTCCACATAGTTTCCCTCGTAAGGGGTAACATTCATGAAATTAAAGACCAGACAAAGTCAAAAGATAATTACAGACAAAAAAATTAGTTATTACACGTACCAACTAAAAAGCAGCAAGGGCCTGCAAGTCGTTTTAAAAGGAATAGAGTCTGATCTTATAACAGAAGAAATAAAACTGGTGCTGCAGGAGAAAGGATTTCAAGCAAAAACCGTTTTTAATATATTAAACAGGAACAGGATGCCGCAACCACTTTTTAAAATAGAACTTGTACAAGAAACAAAGACACTTAAAAAACACGAAGTGCACCCAATATACAATCTTCAGCTTTTACTTCACCACAGAATCACCGTAGAAGAACCACACAAGCGGAATGGTCCGGTACAATGTATGAACTGTCAAGAGTACGGTCATACAAAGTCCTACTGTACACTGCAATCTATATGCGTTGTTTGTCGTGAATTGCATAGCTCTACAAGCTGTCCAGCAAGCAATGATGACAGCGAACTATAGAGGCTGTCCAATTTATAAGGGACTTAAAAACCGTATCCACCAGCGCGTTCCTACTGTACGCTCACAAAACGCTCCGATTACCCTAAAATCATCAAAATTCAGACCAGACGTCTTCTTTTCGACTGCAGCTAGATTATCATTTGACCCGGAACTCGCAACCAGAAATGTGACTTACGCAAGAGCTTTAAGATCAGAACTGGCCCTTCCTGCGTCTAACACACCATTTTCACAACCAAAACAAGTGACTACAAACATGGCACAGGACAACAAGCCACCGGAGCAGCAACAAAGAAGCTTCGAAGTACTGTGGATACTTATTCTACGGTACAAATCACCCATGGTGGAACTGGTATTTTGATCAGAAGCCGTCTCAAACACCACTACCATAATAAACTGAAAACTTTCTACAAGCCACATCATTAAGAGTACACTTGGATAGTGGTAACCACCTTACTCTAGTCTCTGTATACTGCCCACCACGTTATACCATATCTGAAGACCAATTTATGGAATTCTTCAACTCTCTAGGAGAACGCTTTATAGCAGCAGGAGACTTTTCTGCCAAACACACAAACTGGGGATCTCGTCTCGTGACTCCAAAAGGAAAGCAGCTGTATAATGCAATTATAAAAACAAACAACAAGCTCGGCCATGTTTCGCCGGGTATACCAACATACTGGCCTACAGATCGCAAAAAACTACCCGATCTAATTGACTTTGCAGTTACCAAAAATATCTCGCGTAGTTTGATAAGCGCTGAGTCTCTTTTTGACCTATCATAAGATCACTCGCCTGTTCTAATGATTCTCCAAAAACTAACTGGCTCAGATACAAAAAATATATTAGCTCACACATTGAGCTAAAGCCACGTCGCGAAGATGAAGATTTTGTTCACACTCTGGAGTCTGTTTTCGTCGCCGCAGCTTGCACCTCAACGCCTCAAACAGAAAATACAACATACAACCAAAAGAAGACAAATCTACAAATGAAACAGCTCGTTTTTGAAAAGCGGCGCTTAAGACAAGAATGACAATCGAACAGATAGCCGTCGGCAAAGCAAAAACTAAATACGCCACACGAAAACTCACCAAAGCGTAAAAACACGAAGAACAAGAACATTTAACGCCATTATATTGAGCTACTATCAACCAGCAGTATAAAAAACTCACTATGGAGAGCTCACTCAACACTCAAGCTCACCGACAGAAAAATTTATGCCTATAAGAAACCTCGCAGGCAGCTGGGCCCGCAGCGATGAAGAACGAACTGGTACATTTGCTACTCACCTTCAAAAAGTGTTTCAACCTAATCCTGCAAAAAATTCATTTGTACTACCGACTGCACCAAATGACTCTCAGAGCCAATCAAGTTTCGCCCGAATGAAATCGCAAGAATCATTAAAGCGCAAGTGAACCCAAAAAAATCCCCGGCCTGTGACCTTATAACCCGAAGTTGATTATTGAGCTCCCTCACTGTGCGGTCTGCATCATTAAACAGCTCTTCAATACCAATACCAAACTCGGCCACTTTCCAGAAAGATGGAAAAAGTCAATCATCATAATGATCGTACAGACCTATAAGCTTATTATCGTGTCAATCAAAACTTATTGAAAAATGCTTGTTTTCCCGGATTCATCAATTTCTGAATCTGCATAACATCAAAGATTTGGTTGGAAGGTCTGATATATAAGATTAAAAGAATTTTTCCAAACAATACACATAAACTGCTTAAATCATACCTCTACGACAGGAAGTTTGCAGTAAGATGCAACACCGCAATGTCTGACGAACACAGTATTGAAGCTGGTGTTCCACACGGCAGCGTACTCGGACCAACACTATACGTGTTGTTCACAGCAGACATCCCTACAAGTACCAGATTCACAACTTCTACCCTTGCTGATGATACAGCCATTCTCAGCCGCTCCAAATGCCCAAAACAGCAACAGCGCAACTTGGCCACCATCTTGTCAACGTGAAAAAATGGTTATCCGTCTGGCGAATCAGGGTAAACGAACAAAATTGCAAACAAGTAACTTTCACCCTTAACAGGCAAGATTGTCCACCACATTCGTTAAACAACACAGCACTTCCAAAAGCAAACGAAGTTAAGTATCTGGGGGTACACCTTGATAGAAGACTTACATGGCGCCGACACATTGAAGCAAAGAGAACTCACCTCAAACTGAAAGCCAAATGGAGGCTCCATTGGCTTATCAATGCCCGCTCTCCCCTTAGTCTGGATTACAAGGTCCGCCTCCTCTACAACTCTGTTCTAAAGCCAATCTGGACCTTTGGCTCACAGTTATGGGGGAATGCTTGCAACAGCAGCATCGACATTGTCCAGTCGAAGATCTTGAAAACCATCACCGGAGCACCGTGGTATGTTCGAATCGAAAACATTTAGAGAGACTTAAACATCCAACCAGTCAAGCAGTTAAAAGCGGAAGAAAAAGTGAAATACTTCAGCAAGCTCTCATCGCACGAGAGGTCTTACAAGACTTTGCAGCCGATCCCGCCTTCGTCTTAATGACTTACCAACCCAGCGATGATTCTTAGGGACGTGCACTCAGAATACAATGAGCTGTTAGCTTAGTTATATTAATAAGATACACTTATTGTTAGTTTTCTAATCACAAGAAAAGATTCGATAAAAAAAACAAGCAAACAAAAGAAAAAATATTTAATGACATTTTAGTTGTTTTGAGCGTTACTCCTCGGCTTGTGTTATGCTCCGCCTCCCGTTTCCCGTCCTGAATTTGGGACACTTTGGCAGCACAACTCCTGGCAGTCCACATCGGTAACAGAAAGTGTCCCGCACTGTCGCCTCACACTCCCAAAACGTGTGCCCTTTCTGCCCAGTTCCAACACGTCAGGCTGTTGGAATCGCTGTTCTCGCCTCTGGGCCTGTACAACGGTTCGACTGTCACATCTGGTGCAACCTCTGCCGTGGTCTCCTCCTCCTCGTGGAATGCCTCATTGACTTGGTATCGGTCCCTCGGCCGGCTGACCGGCTCCGTCGGGGTCTGACTCCTCGACCAACGGGATGACAGCATCCTCTCCGCGTCATGGCACTCTTCTCTCAGCCTCTCCAGGTCCGTGATCCACATCGGATAGATGATCCGTGAAATCCCATCCCGGATGTTCACCTTCACGATCTTGATTAAGTCGTGGTCGCTGACGGGCACCTCCAACCTGAATCTAAGAAACCAAACATGGCCTGCAAATAATCATCGATGCCCTCTCCTGCTTTTTGATCTGCGCGATTGCAAGCGCTGTGGTCAGCCTGTGGTACTGCGTTTTGCACGGGTGGTGGGCGTAGAGCTGGTGGCACTTCCTTGGGCCCAGACAGCTGTGTATACAGGCTGCTCTCTCGAATTGCCTTCACATACTCTAGCATCTCGCGTCTGTTCTGCCTGGAGCTCGAGCATTCCCGTCGCCATAGCCGCCTCAAGCGTTTCCCGCGCCTCTGTCAGAGCCGAGTTAATTGCGGCTCTCAGCTCACTGTTCAGACCCGGTGGAGCTAACTTTTGTTGCGCCGTCGTCGAGGAGCTTCATTTGAGCACTGCTGCTGGGCACTCAACTTGTGTGGTTCGACCGGCTCTCCCTTAATCCCGAATTCCGACTCCACCTGTGCCAGTGACTCCTACTCCTACAATCTTCCAGAAGTCGATCCCTAGGTAGAGATTCTGGCCAAGTGCGGGGCACACGTACAGCGTCAACCTGTGCGATTCGTTCTTGTATTGGATCGGGAAGAGAATCTTACCCAACACCGAGTAGCTCGCACCTTAGACCTTTGTGGGTGCCACGCTAGCCCTAGCTTTTCAATGAGCTCCACTGCTCCTGCGCCTAACAAGCTAACGGTCGCTCCAGTGTCGTCGCCCTTCAGCACCGATCCAAGCCCCTCGCAAACGCTCTTGCGTTCCCTATGGCGTAATGTGGGCCTCCTCCGCCTCCGTGGAACTGGTGAGCTCTGATTCCGCTTCGAGTCGTCCTTTTCGGCAAAAATCCGGGGCCTATCTTTTTTGTGCGCGGCCTCGCGCGCTCGGTGACTGACCGCTGTTGGTCTTTTTAACAATATTCTTAACTAAAATGCAATCCTTATTTTTAGTGCTTATATCTAACATGTAAATTGGCGAGGTATTTATTGTTTGATTCGTCGTGATTCTTGGTGTGATTCGTCGTCGAATGCAGACGTGTTATTTTATTGTGCTCAGGTTAACTAATTCATAAACGCAAAAGTGCAGTGAAATTTAAACCAAAACCATTTATAAATATATTTTACGTGAAAAGACGCTAAGTGCAATAACCTTGCACAAATTGTTTTCAAAAAATCTACAATTTAAAGAAAACAATTGACAAATGAACACAAGTTAAACAAAAGATAAAAACAGAAGTTATACCGCGTTTAAGACAATGAGTGAACGCGAGAATTCTGCCCAGCCAGAACGCGAGCAACACGAGCGACGTCGGCAGAGTAACGCTTACTTCTCTGTAGTTTCAGACCAGCCCGAGCGGTCAATTAGCCCCAACCCGTCAATTGAACTCTCTTACACAGCACGCGACACAGAACGTTCTTGCTCATCGTCTCCATCGCTTTTATCAATCATGTCAACGCAACCCGACCGCACGCGGTCAACAACACCCAGCCCGACAACTGAATTCTTGCACACAGCGCGTGACAGAAAATATTCTTGCTCCCCGTCTCTCTTAGCTGCGTCGGCAAGTACAGCGCCCTCTTTAGGTACCTGCAACAGCACCTACAACAACAACTTCACCGGTGCCGACTACCCGCTCAACAAACACAACGAGTGCTGCACCACCAGCAAATCAAACTGCAAACAATAGAAATAGGTTTCAGATACTAGCAGAAAACATTAGCGATCTGCCCGCTGAAGCCGTTGAAGTTGACATAAAAAAGCCAAAGCCACCCACAATATTTATACGAGAGAAAAGCTCCAGTGATTTTGTTAACAAAGTTCTAGAGCTCATAGGAAAAGATAATTTCCACATAGTTTCCCTCGTAAGGGGTAACATTCATGAAATTAAAGACCAGACAAAGTCAAAAGATAATTACAGACAAAAAAATTAGTTATTACACGTACCAACTAAAAAGCAGCAAGGGCCTGCAAGTCGTTTTAAAAGGAAAAGAGTCTGATCTTATAACTGAAGAAATAAAACTGGTGCTGCAGGAGAAAGGATTTCAAGCAAAAACCGTTTTTAATATATTAAACAGGAACAGGATGCCGCAACCACTTTTTAAAGTAGAACTTGTACAAGAAACAAAGACACTTAAAAAACACGAAGTGCACCCAATATACAATCTTCAGCTTTTACTTCACCACAGAATCACCGTAGAAGAACCACACAAGCGGAATGGTCCGGTACAATGTATGAACTGTCAAGAGTACGGTCATACAAAGTCCTACTGTACACTGCAATCTATATGCGTTGTTTGTCGTGAATTGCATAGCTCTACAAGCTGTCCAGCAAGCAATGATGACAGCGAACTATAGAGGCTGTCCAATTTATAAGGGACTTAAAAACCGTATCCACCAGCGCGTTCCTACTGTACGCTCACAAAACGCTCCGATTACCCTAAAATCATCAAAATTCAAACCAGACGTCTTCTTTTCGACTGCAGCTAGATTATCATTTGACCCGGAACTCGCAACCAGAAATGTGACTTACGCAAGAGCTTTAAGATCAGAACTGGCCCTTCCTGCGTCTAACACACCATTTTCACAACCAAAACAAGTGACTACAAACATGGCACAGGACAACAAGCCACCGGAGCAGCAACAAAGAAGCTTCGAAGCACTTCTATGTACCCTGCAGCAGAGCATGAAAGACTTAATGTCATTGATGCTGACTACCGTGCAAGACTTCATGCGCAATCAAAATCTTTTGATGCAAATGCTTGTATCACAACAGTCAAAATAATCAATGGCTTCTTTACGAATATCTACGTTGAACGCTAATGGCGTTTCACAGCATAAACTTTAGTAAGCTCAATTTGTTCTTGACAAGCACATCGATGTAATGCTATTTTCCGAAACACACCTCACTAACAAATATAATTTTAATATCAGTGGATACTTATTCTACGGTACAAATCACCCATGGTGGAACTGGTATTTTGATCAGAAGCCGTCTCAAACACCACTACCATTCAGAGTTTGCTGAAAACTTTCTACAAGCCACATCATTAAGAGTACACTTGGATAGTGGTAACCACCTTACTCTAGTCTCTGTATACTGCCCACCACGTTATACCATATCTGAAGACCAATTTATGGAATTCTTCAACTCTCTAGGAGAACGCTTTATAGCAGCAGGAGACTTTTCTGCCAAACACACAAACTGGGGATCTCGTCTCGTGACTCCAAAAGGAAAGCAGCTGTATAATGCAATTATAAAAACAAACAACAAGCTCGGCCATGTTTCTCCGGGCAGACCAACATACTGGCCTACAGATCACAAAAAACTACCCGATCTAATTGACTTTGCAGTTACCAAAAATATCTCGCGTAGTTTGATAAGCGCTGAGTCTCTTTTGGACCTATCATAAGATCACTCGCCTGTTCTAATGATTCTCCAAAAACTAACTGGCTCAGATACAAAAAATATATTAGCTCACACATTGAGCTAAAGCCACGTCGCGAAGATGAAGCTGACATTGAAGCTTTTGTTCACACTATGGAGTCTGTCTTCGTCGCCGCAGCTTGCACCTCAACGCCTCAAACAGAAAATACAACATACAACCAAAAGAAGACAAATCTACAAATAAAACAGCTCGTTTTTGAAAAGCGGCGCTTAAGACAAGAATGACAATCGAACAGATAGCCGTCGGCAAAGCAAAAACTAAATACGCCACACGAAAACTCACCAAAGCGTAAAAACACGAAGAACAAGAACATTTAACGCCATTATATTGAGCTACTATCAACCAGCAGTATAAAAAACTCAATATGGAGAGCTCACTCAACACTCAAGCTCACCGACAGAAACATTTATGCCTATAAGAAACCTCGCAGGCAGCTGGGCCCGCAGCGATGAAGAAAGAACTGGCACATTTGCTACTCACCTTCAAAAAGTGTTTCAACCTAATCCTGCAAAAAATTCATTTGTACTACCGTCATTAAAGCGCAAGTGAACCCAAAAAAATCCCCGGCCTGTGACCTTATAACCCCAAAGATGATTATTGAGCTCGCTCACTGTGCGGTCTGCATCATTAAACAGCTCTTCAATACCAATACCAAACTCGGCCACTTTCCAGAAAGATGGAAAAAGTCAATAATCATAATGATCGTACAGACCTATAAGCTTATTATCGTGTTAATCAAAGCTTATTGAAAAATGCTTGTTTTCCCGGATTCATCAATTTCTGAATCTGCATAACATAATACCATCACACCAATTTTGCTTTCGTGAAAAGCACGGAACAATTGAACAAGTCAATCGAATAACATCAGAGGTACGAGGTGCGTTCGAAAATCGAGAATACTGCACTGCGATATTCCTGGATGTTTCTCAAGCATTCGACAAAGATTTGGTTGGAAGGTCTGATATATAAGATTAAAAGAATTTTTCCAAACAATACACATAAACTGCTTAAATCATACCTCTACGACAGGAAGTTTGCAGTAAGATGCAACACCGCAATGTCTGACGAACACAGTATTGAAGCTGGTGTTCCACACGGCAGCATACTCGGACCAACACTATACGTGCTGTTCACAGCAGACATCCCTACAAGTACCAGATTCACAACTTCTACCCTTGCTGATGATACAGCCATTCTCAGCCGCTCCAAATGCCCAAAACAGCAACAGCGCAACTTGGCCACCATCTTGTCAACGTGAAAAAATGGTTATCCGTCTGGCGAATCAGGGTAAACGAACAAAATTGCAAACAAGTAACTTTCACCCTTAACAGGCAAGATTGTCCACCACATTCGTTAAACAACAGAGCACTTCCAAAAGCAAACGAAGTTAAGTATCTGGGGGTACACCTTGATAGAAGACTTACATGGCGCCGACACATTGAAGCTAAGAGAACTCACCTCAAACTGAAAGCCAATAGCCTCCATTGGCTTATCAATGCCCGATCTCCCCGTAGTCTGCATTACAAGGTTCTCCCTCCTCTACAACTCTGTTCTAAAGCCAATCTGGACCTTTGGCTCACAGTTATGGGGGAATGCTTGCAACAGCAGCAACGACATTGTCCAGTCGAAGATCTTGAGAACCATCACCGGAGCACCGTGGTATGTTCGAATTGAAAACATTCAGAGAGACTTAAACATCCAACTAGTCAAGCAGTTAAAAGCGGAAGAAAAAGTGAAATACTTCAGCAAGCTCTCATCGCACCCTAATCATCTCGCGAGAGGTCTTACAAGACTTTGCAGCCGATCCCGCCTTCGTCGTAATGACTTACCAACCCAGCGATGATTCTTAGGGACGTGCACTCAGAATACAATGAACTGTTAGCTTAGTTATATTAATAATATACACTTATTGTTAGTTTTCTAATCACAAGAAAAGATTCGATAAAAAAAACAAGCAAACAAAAGAAAAAATATTTAATGACATTTTAGTTGTTTTGAGCGTGACTCCTCGGCTTGTGTTATGCTCCGCCTCCCGTTTCCCGTCCTGAATTTGGGACACTTTGGCAGCACAACTCCTGGCAATCCACATCGGTAACAGAAAGTGTCCCGCACTGTCGCCTCACACTCCCAAAACGTGTGCCCTTTCTGCCCAGTTCCAACACGTCAGGCCGTTGGTATCGCTGTTCTCGCCTCTGGGCCTGTACAGCGGTTCGACTGTCACATCTGGTGCAACCTCTGCCGTGGTCTCCTCCTCCTCGTGGAATGCCTCATTGACTTGGTATCGGTCCCTCGGCCGGCTGACCGGCTCCGTCGGGGTCTGACTCCTCGATCAACGGGATGACAGCATCCTCTCCGCGTCATGGCACTCTTCTCTCAGCCTCTCCAGGTCCGTGATCCACATCGGATAGATGATCCGTGAAATCCCATCCCGGATGTTCACCTTCACGATCTTGATTAAGTCGTGGTCGCTGACGGGCACCTCCAACCTGAATCTAAGAAACCAAACATGGCCTGCAAATAATCATCGATGCCCTCTCCTGCTTTTTGATCTGCGCGATTGCAAGCGCTGTGGTCAGCCTGTGGTACTGCGTTTTGCACGGGTGGTGGGCGTAGAGCTGGTGGCACTTCCTTGGGCCCAGACAGCTGTGTATACAGGCTGCTCTCTCGAATTGCCTTCACATACTCTAGCATCTCGCGTCTGTTCTGCCTGGAGCTCGAGCATTCCCGTCGCCATAGCCGCCTCAAGCGTTTCCCGCGCCTCTGTCAGAGCCGAGTTAATTGCGGCTCTCAGCTCACTGTTCAGACCCGGTGGAGCTAACTTTTGTTGCGCCGTCGTCGAGGAGCTTCATTTGGGCACTGCTGCTGGGCACTCAACTTGTGTGGTTCGACCGGCTCTCCCTTAATCCCGAATTCCGACTCCACCTGTTCCAGTGACTCCTACTCCTACAATCTTCCAGAAGTCGATCCCTAGGTAGAGATTCTGGCCAAGTGCGGGGCACACGTACAGCGTCAACCTGTGCGATTCGTTCTTGTATTGGATCGGGAAGAGAATCTTACCCAACACCGAGGAGCTCCACTGCTCCTGCGCCTAACAAGCTAACGATCGCTCCAGTGTCGTCGCCCTTCAGCACCGATCCAAGCCCCTCGCAAACACTCTTGCGTTCCCTATGGCGTAATGTGGGCCTCCTCCGCCTCCGTGGAACTGGTGAGCTCTGATTCCGCTTCGAGTCGTCCTTTTCGGCAAAAATCCGGGGCCTAGCTTTTTTGTACGCGGCCTCGCGCGCTCGGTGACTGACCGCTGTTGGTCTTTTTAACAATATTCTTAACTAACATGCAATCCTTATTTTTAGTGCTTATATCTAACATGTAAATTGGCGAGGTATTTATTGTTTGATTCGTCGTGATTCTTGGTGTGATTCGTTGTCGAATGCAGACGTGTTATTTTATTGTGCTCCGGTTAACTAATTCATAAACGCAAAAGTGCAGTGAAATTTAAACCAAAACCATTTATAAATATATTTTACGTGAAAAGACGCTAAGTGCAATAACCTTGCACAAATTGTTTTCAAAAAATCTACAATTTAAAGAAAACAATTGACAAATGAACACAAGTTAAACAAAAGATAAAAACAAAAGTTGTACCGCGTTTAAGACAATGAGTGAACGCGAGAATTCTGCCCAGCCAGAACGCGAGCAACACGAGTGACGTCGGCAGAGTAACGCTTACTTCTCTGTAGTTTCAGACCAGCCCGAGCGGTCAATTAGCCCCAACCCGTCAATTGAACTCTCTTACACAGCACGCGACACAGAACGTTCTTGCTCATCGTCTCCATCGCTTTTATCAATCATGTCAACGCAACCGGACCGCACGCGGTCAACAACACCCAGCCCGACAACTGAATTCTTGCACACAGCGCGTGACAGAAAATATTCTTGCTCCCCGTCTCTCTTAGCTGCGTCGGCAAGTACAGCGCCCTCTTTAGGTACCGCAACAGCACCTACAACAACAACTTCACCGGTGCCGACTACCCGCTCAACAAACACAACGAGTGCTGCACCACCAGCAAATCAAACTGCAAACAATAGAAATAGGTTTCAGATACTAGCAGAAAACATTAGCGATCTGCCCGCTGAAGCCGTTGAAGTTGACATCAAAAAGCCAAAGCCACCCACAATATTTATACGAGAGAAAAGCTCCAGTGATTTTGTTAACAAAGTTCTAGAGCTCATAGGAAAAGATAATTTCCACATAGTTTCCCTCGTAAGGGGTAACATTCATGAAATTAAAGACCAGACAAAGTCAAAAGATAATTACAGACAAAAAAATTAGTTATTACACGTACCAACTAAAAAGCAGCAAGGGCCTGCAAGTCGTTTTAAAAGGAATAGAGTCTGATCTTATAACAGAAGAAATAAAACTGGTGCTGCAGGAGAAAGGATTTCAAGCAAAAACCGTTTTTAATATATTAAACAGGAACAGGATGCCGCAACCACTTTTTAAAGTAGAACTTGTACAAGAAACAAAGACACTTAAAAAACACGAAGTGCACCCAATATACAATCTTCAGCTTTTACTTCACCACAGAATCACCGTAGAAGAACCACACAAGCGGAATGGTCCGGTACAATGTATGAACTGTCAAGAGTACGGTCATACAAAGTCCTACTGTACACTGCAATCTATATGCGTTGTTTGTCGTGAATTGCATAGCTCTACAAGCTGTCCAGCAAGCAAAGATGACAGCGAACTATAGAGGCTGTCCAATTTATAAGGGACTTAAAAACCGTATCCACCGGCGCGTTCCTACTGTACGCTCACAAAACGCTCCGATTACCCTAAAATCATCAAAATTCAAACCAGACGTCTTCTTTTCGACTGCAACTAGATTATCATTTGACCCGGAACTCGCAACCAAAAATGTGACTTACGCAAGAGCTTTAAGATCAGAACTGGCCCTTCCTGCGTCTAACACACCATTTTCACAACCAAAACAAGTGACTACAAACATGGCACAGGGCAACAAGCCACCGGAGCAGCAACAAAGAAGCTTCGAAGCACTTCTATGTACCCTGCAGCAGAGCATGAAAGACTTAATGTCATTGATGCTGACTACCGTGCAAGACTTCATGCGCAATCAAAATCTTTTGATGCAAATGCTTGTATCACAACAGTCAAAATAATCAATGGCTTCTTTACGAATATCTACGTGGAACGCTAATGGCGTTTCACAGCATAAACTTTAGTAAGCTCAATTTGTTCTTGACAAGCACATCGATGTAATGCTATTTTCCGAAACACACCTCACTAACAAATATAATTTTAATATCAGTGGATACTTATTCTACGGTACAAATCACCCATGGTGGAACTGGTATTTTGATCAGAAGCCGTCTCAAACACCACTACCATTCAGAGTTTGCTGAAAACTTTCTACAAGCCACATCATTAAGAGTACACTTGGATAGTGGTAACCACCTTACTCTAGTCTCTGTATACTGCCCACCACGTTATACCATATCTGAAGACCAATTTATGGAATTCTTCAACTCTCTAGGAGAACGCTTTATAGCAGCAGGAGACTTTTCTGCCAAACACACAAACTGGGGATCTAGTCTCGTGACTCCAAAAGGAAAGCAGCTGTATAATGCAATTATAAAAACAAACAACAAGCTCGGCCATGTTTCTCCGGGCAGACCAACATACTGGCCTACAGATCACAAAAAACTACCCGATCTAATTGACTTTGCAGTTACCAAAAATATCTCGCGTAGTTTGATAAGCGCTGAGTCTCTTTTGGACCTATCATAAGATCACTCGCCTGTTCTAATGATTCTCCAAAAACTAACTGGCTCAGATACAAAAAATATATTAGCTCACACATTGAGCTAAAGCCACGTCGCGAAGATGAAGCTGACATTGAAGCTTTTGTTCACACTCTGGAGTCTGTCTTCGTCGCCGCAGCTTGCACCTCAACGCCTCAAACAGAAAATACAACATACAACCAAAAGAAGACAAATCTACAAATAAAACAGCTCGTTTTTGAAAAGCGGCGCTTAAGACAAGAATGACAATCGAACAGATAGCCGTCGGCAAAGCAAAAACTAAATACGCCACACGAAAACTCTACAAAGCGTAAAAACACGAAGAACAAGAACATTTAACGCCATTATATTGAGCTACTATCAACCAGCAGTATAAAAAACTCACTATGGAGAGCTCATTCAACACTTAGCTCACCGACAGAAACACTTATGCCTATAAGAAACCTCGCAGGCAGCTGGGCCCGCAGCGATGAAGAACGAACTGGTACATTTGCTACTCACCTTCAAAAAGTGTTTCAACCTAATCCTGCAAAAAATTCATTTGTACTACCGACTGCACCAAATGACTCTCAGAGCCAATCAAGTTTCGCCCGAATGAAATCGTAAGAATCATTAAAGCGCAAGTGAACCCAAAAAAATCACCGGCCTGTGACCTTATAACCCCAAAGATAATTATTGAGCTCGCTCACTGTGCGGTCTGCATCATTAAACAGCTCTTCAATACCAATACCAAACTCGGCCACTTTCCAGAAAGATGGAAAAAGTCAATAATCATAATGATCGTACAGACCTATAAGCTTATTATCGTGTCAATCAAAGCTTATTGAAAAATGCTTGTTTTCCCGGATTCATCAATTTCTGAATCTGCATAACATAATACCATCACACCAATTTTGCTTTCGTGAAAAGCACGGAACAATTGAACAAGTCAATTGAATAACATCAGAGGTACGAGGTGCGTTCGAAAATCGAGAATACTGCACTGCGATATTCCTGGATGTTTCTCAAGCATTCGACAAAGATTTGGTTGGAGAAGGTCTGATATGGAGTGAGAATTGAATGTAATCTCGAAATATGTTTTTTTACGTAAAATAAAATATCAGACTCCCTGAAGAAGGCGACAAAGTCGCCGAAACGCGTAGGAGGAAAGTTTAATTTAAATGTAAGAATTTTAAATTACAATGAATCTACTGGCTCAAACAACCCAACAACAGCAACAACACAATTAATACCACAAACGAGCCTACACAAACTCACAAAAAATATAGTTATTACACCTACCAACTAAAAAGCAGCAAGGGCCTGCAAGTCGTTTTAAAAGGAATAGAGTCTGATGTTACTACAGAAGAAATAAAACTGGTGCTGCAGGAGAAAGGATTTCAAGCAAAACCCGTTTTTAATAGCTTAAACAGGAAAATGATGCCGCAACCACTTTTTAACGTAAAACTTGTACAAGAAACAAAGACACTTAAAAAACACGAAGTGCACTGTAAGGACGTAATTACTATGGCTGGGGTCGGCGTCTCAATCGTGTCCGGGGTCGTTTACAGAACATTTATAAACTGCTGGGACACTCGAGGAGCTGTACCGGAGTATACCTAAGGGCCGGGCCAACGGGGAAGAGCGTAGGTTAAATAGAAGAGGGGGGAGGGGGTTCACGAGCACAACCCACGCGCTGGCGGCGATTGGGGAGGCATTCCAAGGAATAGGTGGGTTAGTCCAGAGTAATACTCGGAGAACCAACCACCCATTCCCCCGAAGGCCTCTTCGTCGTCGACCAGGGCGTCGAGCACAATTCTGGGGGTACGACGTGGGCGAGGGTTAAACAGCTCGTCGAACAGGCTGAGGGTAAGCCGGAAGCCTGCGCGCCGACTGTCCAATCTCACCCGCCCGCACCAGTCACCGGCCGCGTCTTTGAGAAATCTCTCAGACACGTGTGAGAGACGCGAGTGAGAGGATTTACCACGCAAAGAGTAAGACTCGGAATGCGTGCTCCTCCCCCCACTCGATCCCTCACCACTGCAACGCCTGGGTATTACCCACTTGTCGCCACACATGGGACATATCCAAGAGGCAAGTGTCGCGGAATCTAGAGTAAGACTCGGAAGATTAACATACTCCTCAGGTTTGCGCCACGTGCGCCATATGGTGAGGCACACCGAACTACTAGCCCGAGGCCGACTCGCTCAAAAGGGGTACAAGAGGAGAAGAGAGGGACACGTAAAAGACACAAAATCGATCTACACTTAGCTCTTTATTATATCTTTATAAATAAAAACTTTTATACAAAAATAAGGTAGATATGTTACCCTAGACCGCAACAAATCTAAGTGGGGCTGCCTGAGCAACCATTTGGCACATTGAAGAATGGCCGTCACTTACCCCGATCTACAAATGTGTGTGTATGTATGTGCGCTTGTGTGTGTGTGTATGCCTGTGGGTGTGTGTGTGTGTATGCCTGTGAGTGTGCGGGTGTGCCTGGGTGCGTGGGTGTGTGTATGCCTGTGAGTGTGCGGGTGTGCCTGGGTGCGTGGGTGTGTGTATGCCTGTGGATGTGCGTGTGTGCCTGTGTATACAGCTTTAAAAGTGCGTTTTCCCCTGCCGCCACTGTCACTGTTGCACCAAAAACGCACTCTCACTTTCACTGCACGTTGTCACTGGCCGTTGGGGTGGTTGTTGTTGTTGCCGTTGCTGCAACGTGCCGTGGTGGTTGCTGCGGCTACTGAGACGCGCTGCTGTTGTAGCCTGCAGGCTGTTGTTGTGCCTTCGGCTATTGTGGCTGGTGCGGTGGTGCACAATACTTGGCTGCTGTTGCCGGCTGTTGTTGTTGTTGCGATGCCGGTGGCTGGTGTGGTTGTGCCTGTGTGTGGGAGTGCTGCTGTGCGGGTGTGTGTCTATATGCCAGGGTGTCGAAATGTTTTGTGTGCCAAAAATATGCGTGTGCCAAGGGGGTGTGTGCAAGTGTGCGGATGCCAGATTGTGTGTGTATAAATAGTCGCGTTTCCAAAATGAGTGTGTGCCAAAGATGTGTGTGCTAGAGTGTGTCCGTGTGTGTATATGCCACTGTGTATGTGCCAGAGTGTGTGTCAATGGGTGTGTGCCGAAAAAGTGTGTGTTCCAGAGTGTGTGTCCAAATGTTTTGTGTGCCAAATATATGCGTGTGCCAAGGGTGCGTCGAGTGCGCCAAAAATATGCGTGTGCGCCTACTTTTTGTTTTCACTGTCACTGCACTTGCTCGCTGATGTGCCGTCAGCAGCTGCCCCGGCTTCCGCTGTTGTTGTTGCACGCTGTGGTTGCAGTTGCTGTCGCTGCTGTTATCCTCACCACTGCGGCTGCGTGCTGGGTGCGTTGGTGTTGCTGTTGCTGCTGTTGCACACTGCTGTGCTTGCGGCTCGCTGTGGCCCACTGCTGTTGTTGTTGCTGCTGCTGCTGCTGCCACTGCAGTCACTGCACACTGTACCGGTTGTATTTGTTGCTGTTGTAACTGTTGCTTCTGCTGCCTGCTGAAGTCTGCTGCTCGCTGCTTTTTTCTCTCCGTCTCGATTTCCAAGTCCGCGCAAAACTTATTTTTGCCAAATCATGCGTTTTGCCGGCCAGCTCTCATTCTTCTTCTTTCTATTATCCGGCTCTGCCGGCGTCGTGCCGAAACGACTGGTTCCGCTCATTTGTGCGTAGATCGGGAGCAAAGCTTATGCGCTTGCGCGCACAGCAGCCAGCTTCTGTGAGTGAGCAGCGCAACGGCGAGCGGGGTGCACTTACATAAAAGGTTGTGCATAGATGGCGTCACGGACGAAACATAAAGATGTGCGGCACTTTTCGCTACCTCACAGCACCCAATATACAATCTTCAGCTTTTACTTCACCACAGAATCACCGTAGAAGAACCACACAAGCGGAATGGTTCGGTACAATGTATGAACTGTCAAGAGTACGGTCATACAAAGTCCTACTGTACACTGCAATCTATATGCGTTGTTTGTCGTGAATTGCATAGCTCTACAAGCTGTCCAGCAAGCAAAGATGACAGCGAACTATAGAGGCTGTCCAATTTATAAGGGACTTAAAAACCGTATCCACCAGCGCGTTCCTACTGTACGCTCACAAAACGCTCCGATTACCCTAAAATCATCAAAATTCAAACCAGACGTCTTCTTTTCGACTGCAGCTAGATTATCATTTGACCCGGATCTTGCAACCAGAAATGCGACTTACGCAAGAGCTTTAAGATCAGGACTGGCCCTTCCTGCGTCTAACACACCATTTTCACAACCAAAACAAGTGCTAACAAACATGGCACAGGACAACAAGCCACCGGAGCAGCAACAAAGAAGCTTCGAAGCACTTCTATGTACCCTGCAGCAGAGCATGAAAGACTTTATGTCATTGATGCTCTCTAGGAGAACGCTTTATAGCAGCAGGAGACTTTTCTGCCAAACACACAAACTGGGGATCTCGTCTCGTGACTCCAAAAGGAAATCAGCTGTATAATGCAATTATAAAAACAAACAACAAGCTCGGCCATGTTTCGCCGGGTATACCAACATACTGGCCTACAGATCGCAAAAAACTACCCGATCTAATTGACTTTGCAGTTACCAAAAATATCTCGCGTAGTTTGATAAGCGCTGAGTCTCTTTTGGACCTATCATAAGATCACTCGCCTGTTCTAATGATTCTCCAAAAACTAACTGGCTCAGATACAAAAAATATATTAGCTCACACATTGAGCTAAAGCCACGTCGCGAAGATGAAGATTTTGTTCACACTCTGGAGTCTGTTTTCGTCGCCGCAGCTTGCGGCCTCAAACAGAAAATACAACATACAACCAAAAGAAGACAAATCTACAAATGAAACAGCTCGTTTTTGAAAAGCGGCGCTTAAGACAAGAATGACAATCGAACAGATAGCCGTCGGCAAAGCAAAAACTAAATACGCCACACGAAAACTCACCAAAGCGTAAAAACACGAAGAACAAGAACATTTAACGCCATTATATTGAGCTACTATCAACCAGCAGTATAAAAAACTCACTATGGAGAGCTCACTCAACACTCAAGCTCACCGACAGAAAAATTTATGCCTATAAGAAACCTCGCAGGCAGCTGGGCCCGCAGCGATGAAGAACGAACTGGTACATTTGCTACTCACCTTCAAAAAGTGTTTCAACCTAATCCTGCAAAAAATTCATTTGTACTACCGACTGCACCAAATGACTCTCAGAGCCAATCAAGTTTCGCCCGAATGAAATCGCAAGAATCATTAAAGCGCAAGTGAACCCAAAAAAATCCCCGGCCTGTGACCTTATAACCCGAAGTTGATTATTGAGCTCCCTCACTGTGCGGTCTGCATCACTAAACAGCTCTTCAATACCAATACCAAACTCGGCCACTTTCCAGAAAGATGGAAAAAGTCAATCGTCATAATGATCGTACAGACCTATAAGCTTATTATCGTGTCAATCAAAACTTATTGAAAAATGCTTGTTTTCCCGGATTCATCAATTTCTGAATCTGCATAACATCAAAGATTTGGTTGGAAGGTCTGATATATAAGATTAAAAGAATTTTTCCAAACAATACGCATAAGCTGCTTAAATCATACCTCTACGACAGGAAGTTTGCAGTAAGATGCAACACCGCAATGTCTGACGAACACAGTATTGAAGCTGGTGTTCCACACGGCAGCGTACTCGGACCAACACTATACGTGCTGTTCACAGCAGACAAGTACCAGATTCAGAACTTCTACCCTTGCTGATGATACAGCCATTCTCAGCCGCTCCAAATGCCCAAAACAGCAACAGCGCAACTTGGCCACCATCTTGTCAACGTGAAAAAATGGTTATCCGTCTGGCGAATCAGGGTAAACGAACAAAATTGCAAACAAGTAACTTTCACCCTTAACAGGCAAGATTGTCCACCACATTCGTTAAACAACACAGCACTTCCAAAAGCAAACGAAGTTAAGTATCTGGGGGTACACCTTGATAGAAGACTTAAATGGCGCCGACACATTGAAGCTAAGAGAACTCACCTCAAACTGAAAGCCAATAGCCTCCATTGGCTTATCAATGCCCGCTCTCCCCTTAGTCTGGATTACAAGGTTCTCCCTCCTCTACAACTCTGTTCTAAAGCCAATCTGGACCTTTGGCTCACAGTTATGGGGGAATGCTTGCAACAGTAGCATCGACATTGTCCAGTCAAAGATCTTGAAAACCAACACCGGAGCACCGTGGACTGTTCGAATCGAAAACATTCAGACAGACTTAAACATCCAACCAGTCAAGCAGTTAAAAGCGGAAGAAAAAGTGAAATACTTCAGCAAGCTCTCATCGCACGAGAGGTCTTACAAGACTTTGCAGCCGATCCCGCCTTCGTCGTAATGACTTACCAACCCAGCGATGATTCTTAGGGACGTGCACTCAGAATACAATGAGCTGTTAGCTTAGTTATATTAATAAGATACACTTATTGTTAGTTTTCTAATCACAAGAATAGATTCGATAAAAAAAAACAAGCAAACAAAAGAAAAAATATTTAATGACATTTTAGTTGTTTTGAGCGTTACTCCTCGGCTTGTGTTATGCTCCGCCTCCCGTTTCCCGTCCTGAATTTGGGACACTTTGGCAGCACAACTCCTGGCAGTCCACATCGGTAACAGAAAGTGTCCCGCACTGTCGCCTCACACTCCCAAAGCGTGTGCCCTTTCTGCCCAGTTCCAACACGTCAGGCTGTTGGTATCGCTGTTCTCGCCTCTGGGCCTGTACAGCGGTTCGACTGTCACATCTGGTGCAACCTCTGCCGTGGTCTCCTCCTCCTCGTGGAATGCCTCATTGACTTGGTATCGGTCCCTCGGCCGGCTGACCGGCTCCGTCGGGGTCTGACTCCTCGACCAACGGGATGACAGCATCCTCTCCGCGTCATGGCACTCTTCTCTCAGCCTCTCCAGGTCCGTGATCCACATCGGATAGATGATCCGTGAAATCCCATCCCGGATGTTCACCTTCACGATCTTGATTAAGTCGTGGTCGCTGACGGGCACCTCCAACCTGAATCTAAGAAACCAAACATGGCCTGCAAATAATCATCGATGCCCTCTCCTGCTTTTTGATCTGCGCGATTGCAAGCGCTGTGGTCAGCCTGTGGTACTGCGTTTTGCACGGGTGGTGGGCGTAGAGCTGGTGGCACTTCCTTGGGCCCAGACAGCTGTGTATACAGGCTGCTCTCTCGAATTGCCTTCACATACTCTAGCATCTCGCGTCTGTTCTGCCTGGAGCTCGAGCATTCCCGTCGCCATAGCCGCCTCAAGCGTTTCCCGCGCCTCTGTCAGAGCCGAGTTAATTGCGGCTCTCAGCTCACTGTTCAGACCCGGTGGAGCTAACTTTTGTTGCGCCGTCGTCGAGGAGCTTCATTTGGGCACTGCTGCTGGGCACTCAACTTGTGTGGTTCGACCGGCTCTCCCTTAATCCCGAATTCCGACTCCACCTGTTCCAGTGACTCCTACTCCTACAATCTTCCAGAAGTCGATCCCTAGGTAGAGATTCTGGCCAAGTGCGGGGCACACGTACAGCGTCAACCTGTGCGATTCGTTCTTGTATTGGATCGGGAAGAGAATCTTACCCAACACCGAGGAGCTCCACTGCTCCTGCGCCTAACAAGCTAACGATCGCTCCAGTGTCGTCGCCCTTCAGCACCGATCCAAGCCCCTCGCAAACGCTCTTGCGTTCCCTATGGCGTAATGTGGGCCTCCTCCGCCTCCGTGGAACTGGTGAGCTCTGATTCCGCTTCGAGTCGTCCTTTTCGGCAAAAATCCGGGGCCTAGCTTTTTTGTACGCGGCCTCGCGCGCTCGGTGACTGACCGCTGTTGGTCTTTTTAACAATATTCTTAACTAACATGCAATCCTTATTTTTAGTGCTTATATCTAACATGTAAATTGGCGAGGTATTTATTGTTTGATTCGTCGTGATTCTTGGTGTGATTCGTCGTCGAATGCAGACGTGTTATTTTATTGTGCTCCGGCTAATTAATTCATAAACGCAAAAGTGCAGTGAAATTTAAACCAAAACCATTTATAAATATATTTTACGTGAAAAGACGCTAAGTGCAATAACCTTGCACAAATTGTTTTCAAAAAATCTACAATTTAAAGAAAACAATTGACAAATGAACACAAGTTAAACAAAATATAAAAACAAAAGTTGTACCGCGTTAAAGACAATGAGTGAACGCGAGAATTCTGCCCAGCCAGAACGCGAGCAACACGAGCGACGTCGGCAGAGTAACGCTTACTTCTCTGTAGTTTCAGACCAGCCCAAGCGGTCAATTAGCCCCAACCCGTCAATTGAACTCTCTTACACAGCACGCGACACAGAACGTTCTTGCTCATCGTCTCCATCGCTTTTATCAATCATGTCAACGCAACCCGACCGCACGCAGTCAACAACACCCAGCCCGACAACTGAATTCTTGCACACAGCGCGTGACAGAAAATATTCTTGCTCCCCGTCTCTCTTAGCTGCGTCGACAAGTACAGCGCCCTCTTTAGGTACCGCAACAGCACCTACAACAACAACTTCACCGGTGCCGACTACCCGCTCAACAAACACAACGAGTGCTGCACCACCAGCAAATCAAACTGCAAACAATAGAAATAGGTTTCAGATACTAGCAGAAAACATTAGCGATCTGCCCGCTGAAGCCGTTGAAGTTGACATAAAAAAGCCAAAGCCACCCACAATATTTATACGAGAGAAAAGCTCCAGTGATTTTGTTAACAAAGTTCTAGAGCTCATAGGAAAAGATAATTTCCACATAGTTTCCCTCGTAAGGGGTAACATTCATGAAATTAAAGACCAGACAAAGTCAAAAGATAATTACAGACAAAAAAATTAGTTATTACACGTACCAACTAAAAAGCAGCAAGGGCCTGCAAGTCGTTTTAAAAGGAATAGAGTCTGATCTTATAACAGAAGAAATAAAACTGGTGCTGCAGGAGAAAGGATTTCAAGCAAAAACTGTTTTTAATATATTAAACAGGAACAGGATGCCGCAACCACTTTTTAAAGTAGAACTTGTACAAGAAACAAAGACACTTAAAAAACACGAAGTGCACCCAATATACAATCTTCAGCTTTTACTTCACCACAGAATCACCGTAGAAGAACCACACATGCGGAATGGTCCGGTACAATGTATGAACTGTCAAGAGTACGGTCATACAAAGTCCTACTGTACACTGCAATCTATATGCGTTGTTTGTCGTGAATTGCATAGCTCTACAAGCTGTCCAGCAAGCAAAGATGACAGCGAACTATAGAGGCTGTCCAAATTATAAGGGACTTAAAAACCGTATCCACCAGCGCGTTCCTACTGTACGCTCACAAAACGCTCCGATTACCCTAAAATCATCAAAATTCAAACCAGACGTCTTCTTTTCGACTGCAGCTAGATTATCATTTGACCCGGAACTCGCAACCAGAAATGTGACTTACGCAAGAGCTTTAAGATCAGAACTGGCCCTTCCTGAGTCTAACACACCATTTTCACAACCAAAACAAGTGACTACAAACATGGCACAGGACAACAAGCCACCGGAGCAGCAACAAAGATGCTTCGAAGCACTTCTATGTACCCTGCAGCAGAGCATGAAAGACTTAATGTCATTGATGCTGACTACCGTGCAAGACTTCATGCGCAATCAAAATCTTTTGATGCAAATGCTTGTATCACAACAGTCAAAATAATCAATTGCTTCTTTACGAATATCTACGTGGAACGCTAATGGCGTTTCACAGCATAAACTTTAGTAAGCTCAATTTGTTCTTGACAAGCACATCGATGTAATGCTATTTTCCGAAACACACCTCACTAACAAATATAATTTTAATATCAGTGGATACTTATTCTACGGTACAAATCACCCATGGTGGAACTGGTATTTTGATCAGAAGCCGTCTCAAACACCACTACCATTCAGAGTTTGCTGAAAACTTTCTACAAGCCACATCATTAAGAGTACACTTGGATAGTGGTAACCACCTTACTCTAGTCTCTGTATACTGCCCACCACGTTATACCATATCTGAAGACCAATTTATAGAATTCTTCAACTCTCTAGGAGAACGCTTTATAGCAGCAGGAGACTTTTCTGCCAAACACACAAACTGGGGATCTCGTCTCGTGACTCCAAAAGGAAAGCAGCTGTATAATGCAATTATAAAAACAAACAACAAGCTCGGCCATGTTTCTCCGGGCAGACCAACATACTGGCCTACAGATCACAAAAAACTACCCGATCTAATTGACTTTGCAGTTACCAAAAATATCTCGCGTAGTTTGATAAGCGCTGAGTCTCTTTTGGACCTATCATAAGATCACTCGCCTGTTCTAATGATTCTCCAAAAACTAACTGGCTCAGATACAAAAAATATATTAGCTCACACATTGAGCTAAAGCCACGTCGCGAAGATGAAGCTGACATTGAAGCTTTTGTTCACACTCTGGAGTCTGTCTTCGTCGCCGCAGCTTGCACCTCAGCGCCTCAAACAGAAAATACAACATACAACCAAAAGAAGACAAATCTACAAATAAAACAGCTCGTTCCCTATGGCGTAATGTGGGCCTCCTCCGCCTCCGTGGAACTGGTGAGCTCTGATTCCGCTTCGAGTCGTCCTTTTCGGCATAAATCCGGGGCCTAGCTTTTTTGTACGCGGCCTCGCGCGCTCGGTGACTGACCGCTGTTGGTATTTTTAACAATATTCTTAACTAACATGCAATCCTTATTTTTAGTGCTTATATCTAACATGTAAATTGGCGAGGTATTTATTGTTTGATTCGTCGTGATTCTTGGTGTGATTCGTCGTCGAATGCAGACGTGTTATTTTATTGTGCTCCGGTTAACTAATTCATAAACGCAAAAGTGCAGTGAAATTTAAACCAAAAGCATTTATAAATATATTTTACGTGAAAAGACGCTAAGTGCAATAACCTTGCACAATTTGTTTTCAAAAAATCTACAATTTCAAGAAAACAATTGACAAATGAACACAATTTAAACAAAAGATAAAAACAAAAGTTATACCGCGTTTAAGACAATGAGTGAACGCGAGAATTCTGCCCAGCCAGAACGCGAGCAACACGAGCGACGTCGGCAGAGTAACGCTTACTTCTCTGTAGTTTCAGACCACCCCAAGCGGTCAATTAGCCCCAACCCGTCAATTGAACTCTCTTACACAGCACGCGACACAGAACGTTCTTGCTCATCGTCTCCATCGCTTTTATCAATCATGTCAACGCAACCCGACCGCACGCGGTCAACAACACCCAGCCCGACAACTGAATTCTTGCACACAGCGCGTGACAGAAAATATTCTTGCTCCCCGTCTCTCTTAGCTGCGTCGACAAGTACAGCGCCCTCTTTAGGTACCGCAACAGCACCTACAACAACAACTTCACCGGTGCCGACTACCCGCTCAACAAACACAACGAGTGCTGCACCACCAGCAAATCAAACTGCAAACAATAGAAATAGGTTTCAGATACTAGCAGAAAACATTAGCGATCTGCCCGCTGAAGCCGTTGAAGTTGACATAAAAAGCCAAAGCCACCCACAATATTTATACGAGAGAAAAGCTCCAGTGATTTTGTTAACAAAGTTCTAGAGCTCATAGGAAAAGATAATTTCCACATAGTTTCCCTCGTAAGGGGTAACATTCATGAAATTAAAGACCAGACAAAGTCAAAAGATAATTACAGAGTTTTGACAAAGTATCTAGCGGACAAAAAAATTAGTTATTACACGTACCAACTAAAAAGCAGCAAGGGCCTGCAAGTCGTTTTAAAAGGAATAGAGTCTGATCTTATAACAGAAAAAATAAAACTGGTGCTGCAGGAGAAAGGGTTTCAAGCAAAAACCGTTTTTAATATTTTAAACAGGAACAGGATGCCGCAACCACTTTTTAAAGTAGAACTTGTACAAGAAACAAAGACACTTAAAAAACACGAAGTGCACCCAATATACAATCTTCAGCTTTTACTTCACCACAGAATCACCGTAGAAGAACCACACAAGCGGAATGGTCCGGTACAATGTATGAACTGTCAAGAGTACGGTCATACAAAGTCCTACTGTACACTGCAATCTATATGCGTTGTTTGTCGTGAATTGCATAGCTCTACAAGCTGTCCAGCAAGCAAAGATGACAGCGAACTATAGAGGCTGTCCAATTTATAAGGGACTTAAAAACCGTATCCACCAGCGCGTTCCTACTGTACGCTCACAAAACGCTCCGATTACCCTAAAATCATCAAAATTCAAACCAGACGTCTTCTTTTCGACTGCAACTAGATTATCATTTGACCCGGAACTCGCAACCAGAAATGTGACTTACGCAAGAGCTTTAAGATCAGAACTGGCCCTTCCTGCGTCTAACACACCATTTTCACAACCAAAACAAGTGACTACAAACATGGCACAGGACAACAAGCCACCGGAGCAGCAACAAAGAAGCTTCGAAGCACTTCTATGTACCCTGCAGCAGAGCATGAAAGACTTAATGTCATTGATGCTGACTACCGTGCAAGACTTCATGCGCAATCAAAATCTTTTGATGCAAATGCTTGTATCACAACAGTCAAAATAATCAATGGCTTCTTTACGAATATCTACGTGGAACGCTAATGGCGTTTCACAGCATAAACTTTAGTAAGCTCAATTTGTTCTTGACAAGCACATCGATGTAATGCTATTTTCCGAAACACACCTCACTAACAAATATAATTTTAATATCAGTGGATACTTATTCTACGGTACAAATCACCCATGGTGGAACTGGTATTTTGATCAGAAGCCGTCTCAAACACCACTACCATTCAGAGTTTGCTGAAAACTTTCTACAAGCCACATCATTAAGAGTACACTTGGATAGTGGTAACCACCTTACTCTAGTCTCTGTATACTGCCCACCACGTTATACCATATCTGAAGACCAATTTATAGAATTCTTCAACTCTCTAGGAGAACGCTTTATAGCAGCAGGAGACTTTTCTGCCAAACACACAAACTGGGGATCTCGTCTCGTGACTCCAAAAGGAAAGCAGCTGTATAATGCAATTATAAAAACAAACAACAAGCTCGGCCATGTTTCTCCGGGCAGACCAACATACTGGCCTACAGATCACAAAAAACTACCCGATCTAATTGACTTTGCAGTTACCAAAAATATCTCGCGTAGTTTGATAAGCGCTGAGTCTCTTTTGGACCTATCATAAGATCACTCGCCTGTTCTAATGATTCTCCAAAAACTAACTGGCTCAGATACAAAAAATATATTAGCTCACACATTGAGCTAAAGCCACGTCGCGAAGATGAAGCTGACATTGAAGCTTTTGTTCACACTCTGGAGTCTGTCTTCGTCGCGGCAGCTTGCACCTCAACGCCTCAAACAGAAAATACAACATACAACCAAAAGAAGACAAATCTACAAATAAAACAGCTCGTTTTTGAAAAGCGGCGCTTAAGACAAGAATGACAATCGAACAGATAGCCGTCGGCAAAGCAAAAACTAAATACGCCACACGAAAACTCTACAAAGCGTAAAAACACGAAGAACAAGAACATTTAACGCCATTATATTGAGCTACTATCAACCAGCAGTATAAAAAACTCACTATGGAGAGCTCACTCAACACTCAAGCTCACCGACAGAAACATTTATGCCTATAAGAAACCTCGCAGGCAGCTGGGCCCGCAGCGATGAAGAAAGAACTGGCACATTTGCTACTCACCTTCAAAAAGTGTTTCAACCTAATCCTGCAAAAAATTCATTTGTACTACCGACTGCACCAAATGACTCTCAGAGCCAATCAAGTTTCGCCCGAATGAAATCGCAAGAATCATTAAAGCGCAAGTGAACCCAAAAAAATCCCCGGCCTGTGACCTTATAACCCCAAAGATGATTATTGAGCTCCCTCACTGTGCGGTCTGCATCATTAAACAGCTCTTCAATACCAATACCAAACTCGGCCACTTTCCAGAAAGATGGAAAAAGTCAATGATCATAATGATCGTACAGACCTATAAGCTTATTATCGTGTCAATCAAAGCTTATTGAAAAATGCTTGTTTTCCCGGATTCATCAATTTCTGAATCTGCATAACATAATACCATCACACCAATTTTGCTTTCGTGAAAAGCACGGAACAATTGAACAAGTCAATCGAATAACATCAGAGGTACGAGGTGCGCTCGAAAATCGAGAATACTGCACTGCGATATTCCTGGATGTTTCTCAAGCATTCGACAAAGATTTGGTTGGAAGGTCTGATATATAAGATTAAAAGAATTTTTCCAAACAATACACATAAACTGCTTAAATCATACCTCTACGACAGGAAGTTTGCAGTAAGATGCAACACCGCAATGTCTGACGAACACAGTATTGAAGCTGGTGTTCCACACGGCAGCGTACTCGGACCAACACTATACGTGCTGTTCACAGCAGACATCCCTACAAGTACCAGATTCACAACTTCTACCTTTGCTGATGATACAGCCATTCTCAGCCGCTCCAAATGCCCAAAACAGCAACAGCGCAATTTGGCCACCATCTTGTCAACGTGAAAAAATGGTTATCCGTTTGGCGAATCAGGGTAAACGAACAAAATTGCAAACAAGTAACTTTCACCCTTAACAGGCAAGATTGTCCACCACATTCGTTAAACAACACAGCACTTCCAAAAGCAAACGAAGTTAAGTATCTGGGGGTACACCTTGATAGAAGACTTACATGGCGCCGACACATTGAAGCTAAGAGAACTCACCTCAAACTGAAAGCCAATAGCCTCCATTGGCTTATCAATGCCCGCTCTCCCCGTAGTCTGGATTACAAGGTTCTCCCTCCTCTACAACTCTGTTCTAAAGCCAATCTGGACCTTTGGCTCACAGTTATGGGGGAATGCTTGCAACAGCAGCAACGACATTGTCCAGTCGAAGATCTTGAGAACCATCACCGGAGCACCGTGGTATGTTCGAATCGAAAACATTCAGAGAGACTTAAACATCCAACTAGTCAAGCAGTTAAAAGCGGAAGAAAAAGTGAAATACTTCAGCAAGCTCTCATCGCACCCTAATCATCTCGCGAGAGGTCTTACAAGACTTTGCAGCCGATCCCGCCTTCGTCGTAATGACTTACCAACCCAGCGATGATTCTTAGGGACGTGCACTCAGAATACAATGAACTGTTAGCTTAGTTATATTAATAAGATACACTTATTGTTAGTTTTCTAATCACAAGAAAAGATTCGATAAAAAAAACAAGCAAACAAAAGAAAAAATATTTAATGACATTTTAGTTGTTTTGAGCGTGACTCCTCGGCTTGTGTTATGCTCCGCCTCCCGTTTCCCGTCCTGAATTTGGGACACTTTGGCAGCACAACTCCTGGCAATCCACATCGGTAACAGAAAGTGTCCCGCACTGTCGCCTCACACTCCCAAAACGTGTGCCCTTTCTGCCCAGTTCCAACACGTCAGGCCGTTGGTATCGCTGTTCTCGCCTCTGGGCCTATACAGCGGTTCGACTGTCACATCTGGTGCAACCTCTGCCGTGGTCTCCTCCTCCTCGTGGAATGCCTCATTGACTTGGTATCGGTCCCTCGGCCGGCTGACCGGCTCCGTCGGGGTCTGACTCCTCGACCAACGGGATGACAGCATCCTCTCCGCGTCATGGCACTCTTCTCTCAGCCTCTCCAGGTCCGTGATCCACATCGGATAGATGATCCGTGAAATCCCATCCCGGATGTTCACCTTCACGATCTTGATTAAGTCGTGGTCGCTGACGGGCACCTCCAACCTGAATCTAAGAAACCAAACATGGCCTGCAAATAATCATCAATGCCCTCTCCTGCTTTTTGATCTGCGCGTTTGCAAGCGCTGCTTCAAAGCGTATCGCAGATTTGGCCAGTGTGTTGCTCCACTAAAAATGAAGTCGCCGAATGGCATTCCAGATGGGCTGGCATCCAAAACGAGACCCCATCGACGCATCGAGATCACCTCTGGTCTCGATTCGGCTATACCGCATTGTCTCCTTGTGGTCTGCTCACTCCCCGCCAGGGCTTCGCTACGCGCTCCAATTATCCAATGCTCCACCTGTTCACGCTGCTCGGATTCCAGCGCACGGTTGTTGAACCAGTGTCCTTGTGCTGCTAGAGGCTTTCGCTGTGGAGCTGCGCTGTGGTCAGCCTGTGGTAATGCGTTTTGCACGGGTGGTGGGCGTAGAGCTGGTGGCGCTTCCTTGGGCCCAGACAGCTGTGTATACAGGCTGCTCTCTCGAATTGCCTTCACATACTCTAGCGCCGACGTCGAGGAGCTTCATTTGGGCACTGCTGCTGGGCACTCAACTTGTGTGGTTCGACCGGCTCTCCCTTAATCCCGAATTCCAACTCCACCTGTTCCAGTGACTCCTACTCCTACAATCTTCCAGAAGTCGATCCCTAGGTAGAGATTCTGGCCAAGTGCGGGGCACACGTACAGCGTCAACCTGTGCGATTCGTTCTTGTATTGGATCGGGAAGAGAATCTTACCCAACACCGAGTAGCTCGCACCTTAGACCTTTGTGGGTGCCACGCTAGCCCTAGCTTTTCAATGAGCTCCACTGCTCCTGCGCCTAACAAGCTAACGGTCGCTCCAGTGTCTAGTAGACCTTTCACGGCATGTCCTTGGATCTGCACTTCGGCAAAAGCTCGATCGTCGCCCTTCAGCACCGATCCAAGCGCCTCGCAAACGCTCTTGCGTTCCCTATGGCGTAATGTGGGCCTCCTCCGCCTCCGTGGAACTGGTGAGCTCTGATTCCGCTTCGAGTCGTCCTTTTCGGCATAAATCCGGGGCCTAGCTTTTTTGTACGCGGCCTCGCGCGCTCGGTGACTGACCGCTGTTGGTATTTTTAACAATATTCTTAACTAACATGCAATACTTATTTTTAGTGCTTCTATCTAACATGTAAATTGGCGAGGTATTTATTGTTTGATTCGTCGTGATTCTTGGTGTGATTCGTCGTCGAATGCAGACGTGTTATTTTATTGTGCTCCGGCTAATTAATTCATAAACGCAAAAGTGCAGTGAAATTTAAACCAAAACCATTTATAAATATATTTTACGTGAAAAGACGCTAAGTGCAATAACCTTGCACAAATTGTTTTCAAAAAATCTACAATTTAAAGAAAACAATTGACAAATGAACACAAGTTAAACAAAAGATAAAAACAAAAGTTATACCGCGTTTAAGACAATGAGTGAACGCGAGAATTCTGCCCAGCCAGAACGCGAGCAACACGAGCGACGTCGGCAGAGTAACGCTTACTTCTCTGTAGTTTCAGACCAGCCCAAGCGGTCAATTAGCCCCAACCCGTCAATTGAACTCTCTTACACAGCGCGCGACACAGAACGTTATTGCTCATCGTCTCCATCGCTTTTATCAATCATGTCAACGCAACCCGACCGCACGCGGTCAACAACACCCAACCTGACATTCGAATTCTTGCACACAGCGCATGATAGAAAATATTCTTTCTCCCCGTGTCTCTTAGCTGCGTCGGCAAGTACAGCGCCCTCTTTAGGTACCGCAACAGCACCTACAACAACAACTTCACCGGTGCCGACTACCCGCTCAACAAACACAACGAGTGCTGCACCATCAGCAAATCAAACTGCAAGCAGCGAAAATGTAAAGCCGGCCACGCAGACTGGTATAGATCGCTACATCCAAATCAAAAGAAAGTTAAGTCCGCAACGTTCTAAAAATAAACCAAAAATTACTCGCAACAACTTAAACACACTCCCAAATGAAACTGCAAACAATAGAAATAGGTTTCAGATACTAGCAGAAAACATTAGCGATCTGCCCGCTGAAGCCGTTGAAGTTGACATAAAAAAGCCAAAGCCACCCACAATATTTATACGAGAGAAAAGCTCCAGTGGTTTTGTTAACAAAGTTCTAGAGCTCATAGGAAAAGATAATTTCCACATAGTTTCCCTCGTAAGGGGTAACATTCATGAAATTAAAGACCAGACAAAGTCAAAAGATAATTACAGAGTTTTGACAAAGTATCTAGCGGACAAAAAAATTAGTTATTACACGTACCAACTAAAAAGCAGCAAGGGCCTGCAAGTCGTTTTAAAAGGAATAGAGTCTGATCTTATAACAGAAAAAATAAAACTGGTGCTGCAGGAGAAAGGGTTTCAAGCAAAAACCGTTTTTAATATTTTAAACAGGAACAGGATGCCGCAACCACTTTTTAAAGTAGAACTTGTACAAGAAACAAAGACACTTAAAAAACACGAAGTGCACCCAATATACAATCTTCAGCTTTTACTTCACCACAGAATCACCGTAGAAGAACCACACAAGCGGAATGGTCCGGTACAATGTATGAACTGTCAAGAGTACGGTCATACAAAGTCCTACTGTACACTGTAATCTATATGCGTTGTTTGTCGTGAATTGCATAGCTCTACAAGCTGTCCAGCAAGCAAAGATGACAGCGAACTATAGAGGCTGTCCAATTTATAAGGGACTTAAAAACCGTATCCACCGGCGCGTTCCTACTGTACGCTCACAAAACGCTCCGATTACCCTAAAATCATCAAAATTCAAACCAGACGTCTTCTTTTCGACTGCAGCTAGATTATCATTTGACCCGGAACTCGCAACCAGAAATGTGACTTACGCAAGAGCTTTAAGATCAGAACTGGCCGTTCCTGCGTCTAACACACCATTTTCACAACCAAAACAAGTGACTACAAACATGGCACAGGACAACAAGCCACCGGAGCAGCAAAAAAGAAGCTTCGAAGCACTTCTATGTACCCTGCAGCAGAGCATGAAAGACTTAATGTCATTGATGCTGACTACCGTGCAAGACTTCATGCGCAATCAAAATCTTTTGATGCAAATGCTTGTATCACAACAGTCAAAATAATCAATGGCTTCTTTACGAATATCTACGTGGAACGCTAATGGCGTTTCACAGCATAAACTTTAGTAAGCTCAATTTGTTCTTGACAAGCACATCGATGTAATGCTATTTTCCGAAACACACCTCACTAACAAATATAATTTTAATATCAGTGGATACTTATTCTACGGTACAAATCACCCATGGTGGAACTGGTATTTTGATCAGAAGCCGTCTTAAACACCACTACCATTCAGAGTTTGCTGAAAACTTTCTACAAGCCACATCATTAAGAGTACACTTGGATAGTGGTAACCACCTTACTCTAGTCTCTGTATACTGCCCACCACGTTATACCATATCTGAAGACCAATTTATGGAATTCTTCAACTCTCTAGGAGAACGCTTTATAGCAGCAGGAGACTTTTCTGCCAAACACACAAACTGGGGATCTCGTCTCGTGACTCCAAAAGGAAAGCAGCTGTATTATGCAATTATAAAAACAAACAACAAGCTCGGCCATGTTTCTCCGGGCAGACCAACATACTGGCCTACAGATCACAAAAAACTACCCGATCTAATTGACTTTGCAGTTACCAAAAATATCTCGCGTAGTTTGATAAGCGCTGAGTCTCTTTTGGACCTATCATAAGATCACTCGCCTGTTCTAATGATTCTCCAAAAACTAACTGGCTCAGATACAAAAAATATATTAGCTCACACATTGAGCTAAAGCCACGTCGCGAAGATGAAGCTGACATTGAAGCTTTTGTTCACACTCTGGAGTCTGTCTTCGTCGCCGCAGCTTGCACCTCAACGCCTCAAACAGAAAATACAACATACAACCAAAAGAAGACAAATCTACAAATAAAACAGCTCGTTTTTGAAAAGCGGCGCTTAAGACAAGAATGACAATCGAACAGATAGCCGTCGGCAAAGCAAAAACTAAATACGCCACACGAAAACTCACCAAAGCGTAAAAACACGAAGAACAAGAACATTTAACGCCATTATATTGAGCTACTATCAACCAGCAGTATAAAAAACTCACTATGGAGAGCTCACTCAATACTCAAGCTCACCGACAGAAACATTTATGCCTATAAGAAACCTCGCAGGCAGCTGGTCCCGCAGTGATGAAGAAAGAACTGGCACATTTGCTACTCACCTTCAAAAAGTGTTTCAACCTAATCCTGCAAAAATTCATTTGTACTACCATCGGCACCAAATGACTCTCAGAGCCAATCAAGTTTCGCCCGAATGAAATCGCAAGAACCATTAAAGCGCAAGTGAACCCAAAAAAATCCCCGGCCTGTGACCTTATAACCCCAAAGATGATTATTGAGCTCGCTCACTGTGCGGTCTGCATCATTAAACAGCTCTTCAATACCAATACCAAACTCGGCCACTTTCCAGAAAGATGGAAAAAGTCAATGATCATAATGATCGTACAGACCTATAAGCTTATTATCGTGTCAATCAAAGCTTATTGAAAAATGCTTGTTTTCCCGGATTCATCAATTTCTGAATCTGCATAACATAATACCATCACACCAATTTTGCTTTCGTGAAAAGCACGGAACAATTGAACAAGTCAATCGAATAACATCAGAGGTACGAGGTGCGATCGAAAATCGATAATACTGCACTGCGATATTCCTGGATGTTTCTCAAGCATTCGACAAAGATTTGGTTGGAAGGTCTGATATATAAGATTAAAAGAATTTTTCCAAACAATACACATAAACTGCTTAAATCATACCTCTACGACAGGTAGTTTGCAGTAAGATGCAACACCGCAATGTCTGACGAACACAGTATTGAAGCTGGTGTTCCGCACGGCAGCGTACTCGGACCAACACTATACGTGCTGTTCACAGCAGACATCCCTACAAGTACCAGATTCACAACTTCTACCTTTGCTGATGATACAGCCATTCTCACCCGCTCCAAATGCCCAAAACAGCAACAGCGCAATTTGGCCACCATCTTGTCAACGTGAAAAAATGGTTATCCGTTTGGCGAATCAGGGTAAACGAACAAAATTGCAAACAAGTAACTTTCACCCTTAACAGGCAAGATTGTCCACCACATTCGTTAAACAACACAGCACTTCCAAAAGCAAACGAAGTTAAGTATCTGGGGGTACACCTTGATAGAAGACTTACATGGCGCCGACACATTGAAGCTAAGAGAACTCACCTCAAACTGAAAGCCAATAGCCTCCATTGGCTTATCAATGCCCGCTCTCCCCGTAGTCTGGATTACAAGGTTCTCCCTCCTCTACAACTCTGTTCTAAAGCCAATCTGGACCTTTGGCTCACAGTTATGGGGGAATGCTTGCAACAGCAGCATCGACATTGTCCAGTCGAAGATCTTGAGAACCATCACCGGAGCACCGTGGTATGTTCGAATCGAAAACATTCAGAGAGACTTAAACATCCAACCAGTCAAGCAGTTAAAAGCGGAAGAAAAAGTGAAATACTTCAGCAAGCTCTCATCGCACCCTAATCATCTCGCGAGAGGTCATACAAGACTTTGCAGCCGATCCCGCCTTCGTCGTAATGACTTACCAACCCAGCGATGATTCTTAGGGACGTGCACTCAGAATACAATGAACTGTTAGCTTAGTTATATTAATAAGATACACTTATTGTTAGTTTTCTAATCACAAGAAAAGATTCGATAAAAAAAACAAGCAAACAAAAGAAAAAATATTTAATGACATTTTCGTTGTTTTGAGCGTGACTCCTCGGCTTGTGTTATGCTCCGCCTCCCGTTTCCCGTCCTGAATTTGGGACACTTTGGCAGCACAACTCCTGGCAATCCACATCGGTAACAGAAAGTGTCCCGCACTGTCGCCTCACACTCCCAAAACGTGTGCCCTTTCTGCCCAGTTCCAACACGTCAGGCCGTTGGTATCGCTGTTCTCGCCTCTGGGCCTGTACAGCGGTTCGACTGTCACATCTGGTGCAACCTCTGCCGTGGTCTCCTCCTCCTCGTGGAATGCCTCATTGACTTGGTATCGGTCCCTCGGCCGGCTGACCGGCTCCGTCGGGGTCTGACTCCTCGACCAACGGGATGACAGCATCCTCTCCGCGTCATGGCACTCTTCTCTCAGCCTCTCCAGGTCCGTGATCCACATCGGATAGATGATCCGTGAAATCCCATCCCGGATGTTCACCTTCACGATCTTGATTAAGTCGTGGTCGCTGACGGGCACCTCCAACCTGAATCTAAGAAACCAAACATGGCCTGCAAATAATCATCAATGCCCTCTCCTGCTTTTTGATCTGCGCGTTTGCAAGCGCTGCTTCAAAGCGTATCGCAGATTTGGCCAGTGTGTTGCTCCACTAAAAATGAAGTCGCCGAATGGCATTCCAGATGGGCTGGCATCCAAAACGAGACCCCATCGACGCATCGAGATCACCTCTGGTCTCGATTCGGCTATACCGCATTGTCTCCTTGTGGTCTGCTCACTCCCCGCCAGGGCTTCGCTACGCGCTCCAATTATCCAATGCTCCACCTGTTCACGCTGCTCGGATTCCAGCGCACGGTTGTTGAACCAGTGTCCTTGTGCTGCTAGAGGCTTTCGCTGTGGAGCTGCGCTGTGGTCAGCCTGTGGTAATGCGTTTTGCACGGGTGGTGGGCGTAGAGCTGGTGGCACTTCCTTGGGCCCAGACAGCTGTGTATACAGGCTGCTCTCTCCAATTGCCTTCACATACTCTAGCATCACGCGTCTGTTCTGCCTGGAGCTCGAGCATTCCCGTCGCCATAGCCGCCTCAAGCGTTTCCCGCGCCTCTGTCAGAGCCGAGTTAATTGCGGCTCTCAGCTCACTGTTCAGACCCGGTGGAGCTAACTTTTGTTGCGCCGACGTCGAGGAGCTTCATTTGGGCACTGCTGCTGGGCACTCAACTTGTGTGGTTCGACCGGCTCTCCCTTAATCCCGAATTCCGACTCCACCTGTTCCAGTGACTCCTACTCCTACAATCTTCCAGAAGTCGATCCCTAGGTAGAGATTCTGGCCAAGTGCGGGGCACACGTACAGCGTCAACCTGTGCGATTCGTTCTTGTATTGGATCGGGAAGAGAATCTTACCCAACACCGAGTAGCTCGCACCTTAGACCTTTGTGGGTGCCACGCTAGCCCTAGCTTTTCAATGAGCTCCACTGCTCCTGCGCCTAACAAGCTAACGGTCGCTCCAGTGTCGTCGCCCTTCAGCACCGATCCAAGCCCCTCGGAAACGCTCTTGCGTTCCCTATGGCGTAATGTGGGCCTCCTCCGCCTCCGTGGAACTGGTGAGCTCTGATTCCGCTTCGAGTCGTCCTTTTCGGCAAAAATCCGGGGCCTAGCTTTTTTGTACGCGGCCTCGCGCGCTCGGTGACTGACCGCTGTTGGTCTTTTTAACAATATTCTTAAGTAATACGCAATCCTTATTATTAGTACTTATATCTAACATGTAAATTGGCAAGGTATTTATTGTTTGATTCGTCGTGATTCTTGGTGTGATTCGTCGTGGAATGCAGACGTGTTATTTTATTGTGCTCCGGTTAACTAATTCATAAGCGCAAAAGTGCAGTGAAATTTAAACCAAAACCATTTATAAATATATTTTACGTGAAAAGACGCTAAGTGCAATAACCTTGCACAAATTGTTTTCAAAAAATCTACAATTTAAAGAAAACAATTGACAAATGAACACAAGTTAAACAAAAGATAAAAACAAAAGTTATACCGCGTTTAAGACAATGAGTGAACGCGAGAATTCTGCCCAGCCAGAACGCGAGCAACACGAGCGACGTCGGCAGAGTAACGCTTACTTCTCTGTAGTTTCAGACCAGCCCAAGCGGTCAATTAGCCCCAACCCGTCAATTGAACTCTCTTACACAGCACGCGACACAGAACGTTCTTGCTCATCGTCTCCATCGCTTTTATCAATCATGTCAACGCAACCCGACCGCACGCGGTCAACAACACCCAGCCCGACAACCGAATTCTTGCACACAGCGCGTGACAGAAAATATTCTTGCTCCCCGTCTCTCTTAGCTGCGTCGGCAAGTACAGCGCACTCTTTAGGTACCGCAACAGCACCTACAACAACAACTTCAAACTGCAAACAATAGAAATAGGTTTCAGATACTAGCAGAAAACATTAGCGATCTGCCCGCTGAAGCCGTTGAAGTTGACATAAAAAAGCCAAAGCCACCCACAATATTTATACGAGAGAAAAGCTCCAGTGGTTTTGTTAACAAAGTTCTAGAGCTCATAGGAAAAGATAATTTCCACATAGTTTCCCTCGTAAGGGGTAACATTCATGAAATTAAAGACCAGACAAAGTCAAAAGATAATTACAGAGTTTTGACAAAGTATCTAGCGGACAAAAAAATTAGTTATTACACGTACCAACTAAAAAGCAGCAAGGGCCTGCAAGTCGTTTTAAAAGGAATAGAGTCTGATCTTATAACAGAAAAAATAAAACTGGTGCTGCAGGAGAAAGGGTTTCAAGCAAAAACCGTTTTTAATATTTTAAACAGGAACAGGATGCCGCAACCACTTTTTAAAGTAGAACTTGTACAAGAAACAAAGACACTTAAAAAACACGAAGTGCACCCAATATACAATCTTCAGCTTTTACTTCACCACAGAATCACCGTAGAAGAACCACACAAGCGGAATGGTCCGGTACAATGTATGAACTGTCAAGAGTACGGTCATACAAAGTCCTACTGTACACTGTAATCTATATGCGTTGTTTGTCGTGAATTGCATAGCTCTACAAGCTGTCCAGCAAGCAAAGATGACAGCGAACTATAGAGGCTGTCCAATTTATAAGGGACTTAAAAACCGTATCCACCGGCGCGTTCCTACTGTACGCTCACAAAACGCTCCGATTACCCTAAAATCATCAAAATTCAAACCAGACGTCTTCTTTTCGACTGCAGCTAGATTATCATTTGACCCGGAACTCGCAACCAGAAATGTGACTTACGCAAGAGCTTTAAGATCAGAACTGGCCGTTCCTGCGTCTAACACACCATTTTCACAACCAAAACAAGTGACTACAAACATGGCACAGGACAACAAGCCACCGGAGCAGCAAAAAAGAAGCTTCGAAGCACTTCTATGTACCCTGCAGCAGAGCATGAAAGACTTAATGTCATTGATGCTGACTACCGTGCAAGACTTCATGCGCAATCAAAATCTTTTGATGCAAATGCTTGTATCACAACAGTCAAAATAATCAATGGCTTCTTTACGAATATCTACGTGGAACGCTAATGGCGTTTCACAGCATAAACTTTAGTAAGCTCAATTTGTTCTTGACAAGCACATCGATGTAATGCTATTTTCCGAAACACACCTCACTAACAAATATAATTTTAATATCAGTGGATACTTATTCTACGGTACAAATCACCCATGGTGGAACTGGTATTTTGATCAGAAGCCGTCTCAAACACCACTACCATTCAGAGTTTGCTGAAAACTTTCTACAAGCCACATCATTAAGAGTACACTTGGATAGTGGTAACCACCTTACTCTAGTCTCTGTATACTGCCCACCACGTTATACCATATCTGAAGACCAATTTATGGAATTCTTCAACTCTCTAGGAGAACGCTTTATAGCAGCAGGAGACTTTTCTGCCAAACACACAAACTGGGGATCTCGTCTCGTGACTCCAAAAGGAAAGCAGCTGTATTATGCAATTATAAAAACAAACAACAAGCTCGGCCATGTTTCTCCGGGCAGACCAACATACTGGCCTACAGATCACAAAAAACTACCCGATCTAATTGACTTTGCAGTTACCAAAAATATCTCGCGTAGTTTGATAAGCGCTGAGTCTCTTTTGGACCTATCATAAGATCACTCGCCTGTTCTAATGATTCTCCAAAAACTAACTGGCTCAGATACAAAAAATATATTAGCTCACACATTGAGCTAAAGCCACGTCGCGAAGATGAAGCTGACATTGAAGCTTTTGTTCACACTCTGGAGTCTGTCTTCGTCGCCGCAGCTTGCACCTCAACGCCTCAAACAGAAAATACAACATACAACCAAAAGAAGACAAATCTACAAATAAAACAGCTCGTTTTTGAAAAGCGGCGCTTAAGACAAGAATGACAATCGAACAGATAGCCGTCGGCAAAGCAAAAACTAAATACGCCACACGAAAACTCACCAAAGCGTAAAAACACGAAGAACAAGAACATTTAACGCCATTATATTGAGCTACTATCAACCAGCAGTATAAAAAACTCACTATGGAGAGCTCACTCAATACTCAAGCTCACCGACAGAAACATTTATGCCTATAAGAAACCTCGCAGGCAGCTGGTCCCGCAGTGATGAAGAAAGAACTGGCACATTTGCTACTCACCTTCAAAAAGTGTTTCAACCTAATCCTGCAAAAATTCATTTGTACTACCATCGGCACCAAATGACTCTCAGAGCCAATCAAGTTTCGCCCGAATGAAATCGCAAGAACCATTAAAGCGCAAGTGAACCCAAAAAAATCCCCGGCCTGTGACCTTATAACCCCAAAGATGATTATTGAGCTCGCTCACTGTGCGGTCTGCATCATTAAACAGCTCTTCAATACCAATACCAAACTCGGCCACTTTCCAGAAAGATGGAAAAAGTCAATGATCATAATGATCGTACAGACCTATAAGCTTATTATCGTGTCAATCAAAGCTTATTGAAAAATGCTTGTTTTCCCGGATTCATCAATTTCTGAATCTGCATAACATAATACCATCACACCAATTTTGCTTTCGTGAAAAGCACGGAACAATTGAACAAGTCAATCGAATAACATCAGAGGTACGAGGTGCGATCGAAAATCGATAATACTGCACTGCGATATTCCTGGATGTTTCTCAAGCATTCGACAAAGATTTGGTTGGAAGGTCTGATATATAAGATTAAAAGAATTTTTCCAAACAATACACATAAACTGCTTAAATCATACCTCTACGACAGGTAGTTTGCAGTAAGATGCAACACCGCAATGTCTGACGAACACAGTATTGAAGCTGGTGTTCCGCACGGCAGCGTACTCGGACCAACACTATACGTGCTGTTCACAGCAGACATCCCTACAAGTACCAGATTCACAACTTCTACCTTTGCTGATGATACAGCCATTCTCACCCGCTCCAAATGCCCAAAACAGCAACAGCGCAATTTGGCCACCATCTTGTCAACGTGAAAAAATGGTTATCCGTTTGGCGAATCAGGGTAAACGAACAAAATTGCAAACAAGTAACTTTCACCCTTAACAGGCAAGATTGTCCACCACATTCGTTAAACAACACAGCACTTCCAAAAGCAAACGAAGTTAAGTATCTGGGGGTACACCTTGATAGAAGACTTACATGGCGCCGACACATTGAAGCTAAGAGAACTCACCTCAAACTGAAAGCCAATAGCCTCCATTGGCTTATCAATGCCCGCTCTCCCCGTAGTCTGGATTACAAGGTTCTCCCTCCTCTACAACTCTGTTCTAAAGCCAATCTGGACCTTTGGCTCACAGTTATGGGGGAATGCTTGCAACAGCAGCATCGACATTGTCCAGTCGAAGATCTTGAGAACCATCACCGGAGCACCGTGGTATGTTCGAATCGAAAACATTCAGAGAGACTTAAACATCCAACCAGTCAAGCAGTTAAAAGCGGAAGAAAAAGTGAAATACTTCAGCAAGCTCTCATCGCACCCTAATCATCTCGCGAGAGGTCATACAAGACTTTGCAGCCGATCCCGCCTTCGTCGTAATGACTTACCAACCCAGCGATGATTCTTAGGGACGTGCACTCAGAATACAATGAACTGTTAGCTTAGTTATATTAATAAGATACACTTATTGTTAGTTTTCTAATCACAAGAAAAGATTCGATAAAAAAAACAAGCAAACAAAAGAAAAAATATTTAATGACATTTTCGTTGTTTTGAGCGTGACTCCTCGGCTTGTGTTATGCTCCGCCTCCCGTTTCCCGTCCTGAATTTGGGACACTTTGGCAGCACAACTCCTGGCAATCCACATCGGTAACAGAAAGTGTCCCGCACTGTCGCCTCACACTCCCAAAACGTGTGCCCTTTCTGCCCAGTTCCAACACGTCAGGCCGTTGGTATCGCTGTTCTCGCCTCTGGGCCTGTACAGCGGTTCGACTGTCACATCTGGTGCAACCTCTGCCGTGGTCTCCTCCTCCTCGTGGAATGCCTCATTGACTTGGTATCGGTCCCTCGGCCGGCTGACCGGCTCCGTCGGGGTCTGACTCCTCGACCAACGGGATGACAGCATCCTCTCCGCGTCATGGCACTCTTCTCTCAGCCTCTCCAGGTCCGTGATCCACATCGGATAGATGATCCGTGAAATCCCATCCCGGATGTTCACCTTCACGATCTTGATTAAGTCGTGGTCGCTGACGGGCACCTCCAACCTGAATCTAAGAAACCAAACATGGCCTGCAAATAATCATCAATGCCCTCTCCTGCTTTTTGATCTGCGCGTTTGCAAGCGCGTACACAACACCGAGTAGCTCGCACCTTAGACCTTTGTGGGTGCCACGCTAGCCCTAGCTTTTCAATGAGCTCCACTGCTCCTGCGCCTAACAAGCTAACGGTCGCTCCAGTGTCGTCGCCCTTCAGCACCGATCCAAGCCCCTCGGAAACGCTCTTGCGTTCCCTATGGCGTAATGTGGGCCTCTTCCGCCTCCGTGGAACTGGTGAGCTCTGATTCCGCTTCGAGTCGTCCTTTTCGGCAAAAATCCGGGGCCTAGCTTTTTTGTACGCGGCCTCGCGCGCTCGGTGACTGACCGCTGTTGGTCTTTTTAACAATATTCTTAAGTAATACGCAATCCTTATTATTAGTACTTATATCTAACATGTAAATTGGCAAGGTATTTATTGTTTGATTCGTCGTGATTCTTGGTGTGATTCGTCGTGGAATGCAGACGTGTTATTTTATTGTGCTCCGGTTAACTAATTCATAAGCGCAAAAGTGCAGTGAAATTTAAACCAAAACCATTTATAAATATATTTTACGTGAAAAGACGCTAAGTGCAATAACCTTGCACAAATTGTTTTCAAAAAATCTACAATTTAAAGAAAACAATTGACAAATGAACACAAGTTAAACAAAAGATAAAAACAAAAGTTATACCGCGTTTAAGACAATGAGTGAACGCGAGAATTCTGCCCAGCCAGAACGCGAGCAACACGAGCGACGTCGGCAGAGTAACGCTTACTTCTCTGTAGTTTCAGACCAGCCCAAGCGGTCAATTAGCCCCAACCCGTCAATTGAACTCTCTTACACAGCACGCGACACAGAACGTTCTTGCTCATCGTCTCCATCGCTTTTATCAATCATGTCAACGCAACCCGACCGCACGCGGTCAACAACACCCAGCCCGACAACCGAATTCTTGCACACAGCGCGTGACAGAAAATATTCTTGCTCCCCGTCTCTCTTAGCTGCGTCGGCAAGTACAGCGCACTCTTTAGGTACCGCAACAGCACCTACAACAACAACTTCAAACTGCAAACAATAGAAATAGGTTTCAGATACTAGCAGAAAACATTAGCGATCTGCCCGCTGAAGCCGTTGAAGTTGACATAAAAAAGCCAAAGCCACCCACAATATTTATACGAGAGAAAAGCTCCAGTGCTTTTGTTAACAAAGTTATAGAGCTCATAGGAAAAGATAATTTCCACATACATAAATTCCCTCGTAAGGGGTAACATTCATGAAATTAAATTCCAGACAAAGTCAAAAGATAATTACAGAGTTTTGACAAAGTATCTAGCGGACAAAAAAATTAGTTATTACACGTACCAACTAAAAAGCAGCAAGGGCCTGCAAGTCGTTTTAAAAGGAATAGAGTCTGATCTTATAACAGAAGAAATAAAACTGGTGCTGCAGGAGAAAGGATTTCAAGCAAAAACCGTTTTTAATATATTAAACAGGAACAGGATGCCGCAACCACTTTTTAAAGTAGAACTTGTACAACAAACAAAGACACTTAAAAAACACGAAGTGCACCCAATATACAATCTTCAGCTTTTACTTCACCACAGAATCACCGTAGAAGAACCACACAAGCGGAATGGTCCGGTACAATGTATGAACTGTCAAGAGTACGGTCATACAAAGTCCTACTGTACACTGCAATCTATATGCGTTGTTTGTCGTGAATTGCATAGCTCTACAAGCTGTCCAGCAAGCAAAGATGACAGCGAACTATAGAGGCTGTCCAATTTATAAGGGACTTAAAAACCGTATCCACCAGCGCGTTCCTACTGTACGCTCACAAAACGCTCCGATTACCCTAAAATCATCAAAATTCAAACCAGACGTCTTCTTTTCGACTGCAACTAGATTATCATTTGACCCGGAACTCGCAACCAAAAATGTGACTTACGCAAGAGCTTTAAGATCAGAACTGGCCGTTCCTGCGTCTAACACACCATTTTCACAACCAAAACAAGTGACTACAAACATGGCACAGGACAACAAGCAACCGGAGCAGCAACAAAGAAGCTTCGAAGCACTTCTATGTACCCTGCAGCAGAGCATGAAAGACTTAATGTCATTGATGCTGACTACCGTGCAAGACTTCATGCGCAATCAAAATCTTTTGATGCAAATGCTTGTATCACAACAGTCAAAATAATCAATGGCTTCTTTACGAATATCTACGTGGAACGCTAATGGCGTTTCACAGCATAAACTTTAGTAAGCTCAATTTGTTCTTGACAAGCACATCGATGTAATGCTATTTTCCGAAACACACCCCACTAACAAATATAATTTTAATATCAGTGGATACTTATTCTACGGTACAAATCACCCATGGTGGAACTGGTATTTTGATCAGAAGCCGTCTCAAACACCACTACCATTCAGAGTTTGCTGAAAACTTTCTACAAGCCACATCATTAAGAGTACACTTGGATAGTGGTAACCACCTTACTCTAGTTTCTGTATACTGCCCACCACGTTATACCATATCTGAAGACCAATTTATGGAATTCTTCAACTCTCTAGGAGAACGCTTTATAGCAGCAGGAGACTTTTCTGCCAAACACACAAACTGGGTATCTTGTCTCCTGACTCCAAAAGGAAAGCAGCTGTATAATGCAATTATAAAAGCAAACAACAAGCTCGGCCATGTTTCTCCGGGCAGACCAACATACTGGCCTACAGATCACAAAAAACCACCCGATCTAATTGACTTTGCAGTTACCAAAAATATCTCGCGTAGTTTGATAAGCGCTGAGTCTCTTTTGGACCTATCATAAGATCACTCGCCTGTTCTAATGATTCTCCAAAAACTAACTGGCTCAGATACAAAAAATATATTAGCTCACACATTGAGCTAAAGCCACGTCGCGAAGATGAAGCTGACATTGAAGCTTTTGTTCACACTCTGGAGTCTGTCTTCGTCGCCGCAGCTTGCACCTCAACGCCTCAAACAGAAAATACAACATACAAGCAAAAGAAGACAAATCTACAAATAAAACAGCTCGTTTTTGAAAAGCGGCGCTTAAGACAAGAATGACAATCGAACAGATAGCCGTCGGCAAAGCAAAAACTAAATACGCCACACGAAAACTCTACAAAGCGTAAAAACACGAAGAACAAGAACATTTAACGCCATTATATTGAGCTACTATCAACCAGCAGTATAAAAACCTCACTATAGTGAGCTCACTCAACACTTAGCTCACCGACAGAAACACTTATGCCTATAAGAAACCTCGCAGGCAGCTGGTCCCGCAGCGATGAAGAAAGAACTGGTACATTTGCTACTCACTTTCAAAAAGTGTTTCAACCTAATCCTGCAAAAAATTCATTTGTACTACCGACTGCACCAAATGACTCTCAGAGCCAATCAAGTTTCGCCCGAATGAAATCGCAAGAACCATTAAAGCGCAAGTGAACCCAAAAAAATCCCCGGGCTGTGACCTTATAACCCCAAAGATGATTATTGAGCTCCCTCACTGTGCGGTCTGCATCATTAAACAGCTCTTCAATACCAATACCAAACTCGGCCACTTTCCAGAAAGATGGAAAAAGTCAATCATCATAATGATCGTACAGACCTATAAGCTTATTATCGTGTCAATCAAAACTTAATGAAAAATGCTTGTTTTCCCGGATTCATCAATTTCTGAATCTGCATAACATAATACCATCACACCAATTTTGCTCTCGTGAAAAGCACGGAACAATTGAACAAGTCAATCGAATAACATCAGAGGTACGAGGTGCGTTCGAAAATCGATAATACTGCACTGCGATATTCCTGGATGTTTCTCAAGCATTCGACAAAGATTTGGTTGGAAGGTCTGATATATAAGATTAAAAGAATTTTTCCAAACAATACACATAAACTGCTTAAATCATACCTCTACGACAGGAAGTTTGCAGTAAGATGCAACACCGCAATGTCTGACGAACACAGTATTGAAGCTGGTGTTCCGCACGGCAGCGTACTCGGACCAACACTATACGTGCTGTTCACAGCAGACATCCCTACAAGTACCAGATTCACAACTTCTACCTTTGCTGATGATACAGCCATTCTCAGCCGCTCCAAATGCCCAAAACAGCAACAGCGCAACTTGGCCACCATCTTGTCAACGTGAAAAAATGGTTATCCGTCTGGCGAATCAGGGTAAACGAACAAAATTGCAAACAAGTAACTTTCACCCTTAACAGGCAAGATTGTCCACCACATTCGTTAAACAACACAGCACTTCCAAAAGCAAACGAAGTTAACTATCTGGGGGTACACCTTGATAGAAGACTTACATGGCGCCGACACATTGAAGCTAAGAGAACTCACCTCAAACTGAAAGCCAATAGCCTCGAATTCTTGCACACAGCGCATGACAGAAAATATTCTTGCTCCCCGTCTCTCTTAGCTGCGTCGGCAAGTACAGCGCACTCTTTAGGTACCGCAACAGCACCTACAACAACAACTTCACTGGTGCCGACTACCCGCTCAACAAACACAACGAGTGCTGCACCATCAGCAAATCAAACTGCAAGCAGCGAAAATGTAAAGCCGGCCACGCAGACTGGTATAGATCGCTACATCCAAATCAAAAGAAAGTTAAGTCCGCAACACTCTAAAAATAAACCAAAAATTACTCGCAACAACTTAAACACACTCCCAAATGAAACTGCAAACAATAGAAATAGGTTTCAGATACTAGCAGAAAACATTAGCGATCTGCCCGCTGAAGCCGTTGAAGTTGACATAAAAAAGCCAAAGCCACCCACAATATTTATACGAGAGAAAAGCTCCAGTGGTTTTGTTAACAAAGTTCTAGAGGTCATAGGAAAAGATAATTTCCACATAGTTTCCCTCGTAAGGGGTAACATTCATGAAATTAAAGACCAGACAAAGTCAAAAGATAATTACAGAGTTTTGACAAAGTATCTAGCGGACAAAAAAATTAGTTATTACACGTACCAACTAAAAAGCAGCAAGGGCCTGCAAGTCGTTTTAAAAGGAATAGAGTCTGATCTTATAACAGAAAAAATAAAACTGGTGCTGCAGGAGAAAGGGTTTCAAGCAAAAACCGTTTTTAATATTTTAAACAGGAACAGGATGCCGCAACCACTTTTTAAAGTAGAACTTGTACAAGAAACAAAGACACTTAAAAAACACGAAGTGCACCCAATATACAATCTTCAGCTTTTACTTCACCACAGAATCACCGTAGAAGAACCACACAAGCGGAATGGTCCGGTACAATGTATGAACTGTCAAGAGTACGGTCATACAAAGTCCTACTGTACACTGCAATCTATATGCGTTGTTTGTTGTGAATTGCATAGCTCTACAAGCTGTCCAGCAAGCAAAGATGACAGCGAACTATAGAGGCTGTCCAATTTATAAGGGACTTAAAAACCGTATCCACCAGCGCGTTCCTACTGTACGCTCACAAAACGCTCCGATTACCCTAAAATCATCAAAATTCAAACCAGACGTCTTCTTTTCGACTGCAGCTAGATTATCATTTGACCCGGAACTCGCAACCAGAAATGTGACTTACGCAAGAGCTTTAAGATCAGAACTGGCCGTTCCTGCGTCTAACACACCATTTTCACAACCAAAACAAGTGACTACAAACATGGCACAGGACAACAAGCCACCGGAGCAGCAACAAAGAAGCTTCGAAGCACTTCTATGTACCCTGCAGCAGAGCATGAAAGACTTAATGTCATTGATGCTGACTACCGTGCAAGACTTCATGCGCAATCAAAATCTTTTGATGCAAATGCTTGTATCACAACAGTCAAAATAATCAATGGCTTCTTTACGAATATCTACGTGGAACGCTAATGGCGTTTCACAGCATAAACTTTAGTAAGCTCAATTTGTTCTTGACAAGCACATCGATGTAATGCTATTTTCCGAAACACACCCCACTAACAAATATAATTTTAATATCAGTGGATACTTATTCTACGGTACAAATCACCCATGGTGGAACTGGTATTTTGATCAGAAGCCGTCTCAAACACCACTACCATTCAGAGTTTGCTGAAAACTTTCTACAAGCCACATCATTAAGAGTACACTTGGATAGTGGTAACCACCTTACTCTAGTCTCTGTATACTGCCCACCACGTTATACCATATCTGAAGACCAATTTATGGAATTCTTCAACTCTCTAGGAGAACGCTTTATAGCAGCAGGAGACTTTTCTGCCAAACACACAAACTGGGGATCTCGTCTCGTGACTCCAAAAGGAAAGCAGCTGTATAATGCAATTATAAAAACAAACAACAAGCTCGGCCATGTTTCTCCGGGCAGACCAACATACTGGCCTACAGATCACAAAAAACCACCCGATCTAATTGACTTTGCAGTTACCAAAAATATCTCGCGTAGTTTGATAAGCACTGAGTCTCTTTTGGACCTATCATAAGATCACTCGCCTGTTCTAATGATTCTCCAAAAACTAACTGGCTCAGATACAAAAAATATATTAGCTCACACATTGAGCTAAAGCCACGTCGCGAAGATGAAGCTGACATTGAAGCTTTTGTTCACACTCTGGAGTCTGTCTTCGTCGCCGCAGCTTGCACCTCAACGCCTCAAACAGAAAATACAACATACAACCAAAAGAAGACAAATCTACAAATAAAACAGCTCGTTTTTGAAAAGCGGCGCTTAAGACAAGAGTGACAATCGAACAGATAGCCGTCGGCAAAGCAAAAACTAAATACGCCACACGAAAACTCTACAAAGCGTAAAAACACGAAGAACAAGAACATTTAACGCCATTATATTGAGCTACTATCAACCAGCAGTATAAAAAACTCACTATGGAGAGCTCACTCAATACTCAAGCTCACCGACAGAAACATTTATGCCTATAAGAAACCTCGCAGGCAGCTGGGCCCGCAGCGATGAAGAAAGAACTGGCACATTTGCTACTCACCTTCAAAAAGTGTTTCAACCTAATCCTGCAAAAATTCATTTGTACTACCATCGGCACCAAATGACTCTCAGAGCCAATCAAGTTTCGCCCGAATGAAATCGCAAGAATCATAAAAGCGCAAGTGAACCCAAAAAAATCCCCGGCCTGTGACCTTATAACCCCAAAGATGATTATTGAGCTCGCTCACTGTGCGGTCTGCATCATTAAACAGCTCTTCAATACCAATACCAAACTCGGCCACTTTCCAGAAAGATGGAAAAAGTCAATAATCATAATGATCGTACAGACCTATAAGCTTATTATCGTGTCAATCAAAGCTTATTGAAAAATGCTTGTTTTCCCGGATTCATCAATCTGCATAACATAATACCATCACACCAATTTTGCTTTCGTGAAAAGCACGGAACAATTGAACAAGTCAATCGAATAACATCAGAGGTACGAGGTGCGATCGAAAATCGAGAATACTGCACTGCGATATTCCTGGATGTTTCTCAAGCATTCGACAAAGATTTGGTTGGAAGGTCTGATATATAAGATTAAAAGAATTTTTCCAAACAATACACATAAACTGCTTAAATCATAGCTCTACGACAGGAAGTTTGCAGTAAGATGCAACACCGCAATGTCTGACGAACACAGTATTGAAGCTGGTGTTCCGCACGGCAGCGTACTCGGACCAACACTATACGTGCTGTTCACAGCAGACATCCCTACAAGTACCAGATTCACAACTTCTACCTTTGCTGATGATACAGCCATTCTCAGCCGCTCCAAATGCCCAAAACAGCAACAGCGCAATTTGGCCACCATCTTGTCAACGTGAAAAAATGGTTATCCGTCTGGCGAATCAGGGTAAACGAACAAAATTGCAAACAAGTAACTTTCACCCTTAACAGGCAAGATTGTCCACCACATTCGTTAAACAACACAGCACTTCCAAAAGCAAACGAAGTTAACTATCTGGGGGTACACCTTGATAGAAGACTTACATGGCGCCGACACATTGAAGCTAAGAGAACTCACCTCAAACTGAAAGCCAATAGCCTCGAATTCTTGCACACAGCGCATGACAGAAAATATTCTTGCTCCCCGTCTCTCTTAGCTGCGTCGGCAAGTACAGCGCACTCTTTAGGTACCGCAACAGCACCTACAACAACAACTTCACCGGTGCCGACTACCCGCTCAACAAACACAACGAGTGCTGCACCATCAGCAAATCAAACTGCAAGCAGCGAAAATGTAAAGCCGGCCACGCAGACTGGTATAGATCGCTACATCCAAATCAAAAGAAAGTTAAGTCCGCAACACTCTAAAAATAAACCAAAAATTACTCGCAACAACTTAAACACACTCCCAAATGAAACTGCAAACAATAGAAATAGGTTTCAGATACTAGCAGAAAACATTAGCGATCTGCCCGCTGAAGCCGTTGAAGTTGACATAAAAAAGCCAAAGCCACCCACAATATTTATACGAGAGAAAAGCTCCAGTGGTTTTGTTAACAAAGTTCTAGAGGTCATAGGAAAAGATAATTTCCACATAGTTTCCCTCGTAAGGGGTAACATTCATGAAATTAAAGACCAGACAAAGTCAAAAGATAATTACAGAGTTTTGACAAAGTATCTAGCGGACAAAAAAATTAGTTATTACACGTACCAACTAAAAAGCAGCAAGGGCCTGCAAGTCGTTTTAAAAGGAATAGAGTCTGATCTTATAACAGAAAAAATAAAACTGGTGCTGCAGGAGAAAGGGTTTCAAGCAAAAACCGTTTTTAATATTTTAAACAGGAACAGGATGCCGCAACCACTTTTTAAAGTAGAACTTGTACAAGAAACAAAGACACTTAAAAAACACGAAGTGCACCCAATATACAATCTTCAGCTTTTACTTCACCACAGAATCACCGTAGAAGAACCACACAAGCGGAATGGTCCGGTACAATGTATGAACTGTCAAGAGTACGGTCATACAAAGTCCTACTGTACACTGCAATCTATATGCGTTGTTTGTTGTGAATTGCATAGCTCTACAAGCTGTCCAGCAAGCAAAGATGACAGCGAACTATAGAGGCTGTCCAATTTATAAGGGACTTAAAAACCGTATCCACCAGCGCGTTCCTACTGTACGCTCACAAAACGCTCCGATTACCCTAAAATCATCAAAATTCAAACCAGACGTCTTCTTTTCGACTGCAGCTAGATTATCATTTGACCCGGAACTCGCAACCAGAAATGTGACTTACGCAAGAGCTTTAAGATCAGAACTGGCCGTTCCTGCGTCTAACACACCATTTTCACAACCAAAACAAGTGACTACAAACATGGCACAGGACAACAAGCCACCGGAGCAGCAACAAAGAAGCTTCGAAGCACTTCTATGTACCCTGCAGCAGAGCATGAAAGACTTAATGTCATTGATGCTGACTACCGTGCAAGACTTCATGCGCAATCAAAATCTTTTGATGCAAATGCTTGTATCACAACAGTCAAAATAATCAATGGCTTCTTTACGAATATCTACGTGGAACGCTAATGGCGTTTCACAGCATAAACTTTAGTAAGCTCAATTTGTTCTTGACAAGCACATCGATGTAATGCTATTTTCCGAAACACACCCCACTAACAAATATAATTTTAATATCAGTGGATACTTATTCTACGGTACAAATCACCCATGGTGGAACTGGTATTTTGATCAGAAGCCGTCTCAAACACCACTACCATTCAGAGTTTGCTGAAAACTTTCTACAAGCCACATCATTAAGAGTACACTTGGATAGTGGTAACCACCTTACTCTAGTCTCTGTATACTGCCCACCACGTTATACCATATCTGAAGACCAATTTATGGAATTCTTCAACTCTCTAGGAGAACGCTTTATAGCAGCAGGAGACTTTTCTGCCAAACACACAAACTGGGGATCTCGTCTCGTGACTCCAAAAGGAAAGCAGCTGTATAATGCAATTATAAAAACAAACAACAAGCTCGGCCATGTTTCTCCGGGCAGACCAACATACTGGCCTACAGATCACAAAAAACCACCCGATCTAATTGACTTTGCAGTTACCAAAAATATCTCGCGTAGTTTGATAAGCGCTGAGTCTCTTTTGGACCTATCATAAGATCACTCGCCTGTTCTAATGATTCTCCAAAAACTAACTGGCTCAGATACAAAAAATATATTAGCTCACACATTGAGCTAAAGCCACGTCGCGAAGATGAAGCTGACATTGAAGCTTTTGTTCACACTCTGGAGTCTGTCTTCGTCGCCGCAGCTTGCACCTCAACGCCTCAAACAGAAAATACAACATACAACCAAAAGAAGACAAATCTACAAATAAAACAGCTCGTTTTTGAAAAGCGGCGCTTAAGACAAGAGTGACAATCGAACAGATAGCCGTCGGCAAAGCAAAAACTAAATACGCCACACGAAAACTCTACAAAGCGTAAAAACACGAAGAACAAGAACATTTAACGCCATTATATTGAGCTACTATCAACCAGCAGTATAAAAACCTCACTATAGTGAGCTCACTCAACACTTAGCTCACCGACAGAAACACTTATGCCTATAAGAAACCTCGCAGGCAGCTGGTCCCGCAGCGATGAAGAAAGAACTGGTACATTTGCTACTCACTTTCAAAAAGTGTTTCAACCTAATCCTGCAAAAAATTCATTTGTACTACCGACTGCACCAAATGACTCTCAGAGCCAATCAAGTTTCGCCCGAATGAAATCGCAAGAACCATTAAAGCGCAAGTGAACCCAAAAAAATCCCCGGGCTGTGACCTTATAACCCCAAAGATGATTATTGAGCTCCCTCACTGTGCGGTCTGCATCATTAAACAGCTCTTCAATACCAATACCAAACTCGGCCACTTTCCAGAAAGATGGAAAAAGTCAATCATCATAATGATCGTACAGACCTATAAGCTTATTATCGTGTCAATCAAAACTTAATGAAAAATGCTTGTTTTCCCGGATTCATCAATTTCTGAATCTGCATAACATAATACCATCACACCAATTTTGCTCTCGTGAAAAGCACGGAACAATTGAACAAGTCAATCGAATAACATCAGAGGTACGAGGTGCGTTCGAAAATCGATAATACTGCACTGCGATATTCCTGGATGTTTCTCAAGCATTCGACAAAGATTTGGTTGGAAGGTCTGATATATAAGATTAAAAGAATTTTTCCAAACAATACACATAAACTGCTTAAATCATACCTCTACGACAGGAAGTTTGCAGTAAGATGCAACACCGCAATGTCTGACGAACACAGTATTGAAGCTGGTGTTCCGCACGGCAGCGTACTCGGACCAACACTATACGTGCTGTTCACAGCAGACATCCCTACAAGTACCAGATTCACAACTTCTACCTTTGCTGATGATACAGCCATTCTCAGCCGCTCCAAATGCCCAAAACAGCAACAGCGCAACTTGGCCACCATCTTGTCAACGTGAAAAAATGGTTATCCGTCTGGCGAATCAGGGTAAACGAACAAAATTGCAAACAAGTAACTTTCACCCTTAACAGGCAAGATTGTCCACCACATTCGTTAAACAACACAGCACTTCCAAAAGCAAACGAAGTTAACTATCTGGGGGTACACCTTGATAGAAGACTTACATGGCGCCGACACATTGAAGCTAAGAGAACTCACCTCAAACTGAAAGCCAATAGCCTCGAATTCTTGCACACAGCGCATGACAGAAAATATTCTTGCTCCCCGTCTCTCTTAGCTGCGTCGGCAAGTACAGCGCACTCTTTAGGTACCGCAACAGCACCTACAACAACAACTTCACCGGTGCCGACTACCCGCTCAACAAACACAACGAGTGCTGCACCATCAGCAAATCAAACTGCAAGCAGCGAAAATGTAAAGCCGGCCACGCAGACTGGTATAGATCGCTACATCCAAATCAAAAGAAAGTTAAGTCCGCAACACTCTAAAAATAAACCAAAAATTACTCGCAACAACTTAAACACACTCCCAAATGAAACTGCAAACAATAGAAATAGGTTTCAGATACTAGCAGAAAACATTAGCGATCTGCCCGCTGAAGCCGTTGAAGTTGACATAAAAAAGCCAAAGCCACCCACAATATTTATACGAGAGAAAAGCTCCAGTGGTTTTGTTAACAAAGTTCTAGAGGTCATAGGAAAAGATAATTTCCACATAGTTTCCCTCGTAAGGGGTAACATTCATGAAATTAAAGACCACACAAAGTCAAAAGATAATTACAGAGTTTTGACAAAGTATCTAGCGGACAAAAAAATTAGTTATTACACGTACCAACTAAAAAGCAGCAAGGGCCTGCAAGTCGTTTTAAAAGGAATAGAGTCTGATCTTATAACAGAAAAAATAAAACTGGTGCTGCAGGAGAAAGGGTTTCAAGCAAAAACCGTTTTTAATATTTTAAACAGGAACAGGATGCCGCAACCACTTTTTAAAGTAGAACTTGTACAACAAACAAAGACACTTAAAAAACACGAAGTGCACCCAATATACAATCTTCAGCTTTTACTTCACCACAGAATCACCGTAGAAGAACCACACAAGCGGAATGGTCCGGTACAATGTATGAACTGTCAAGAGTACGGTCATACAAAGTCCTACTGTACACTGCAATCTATATGCGTTGTTTGTTGTGAATTGCATAGCTCTACAAGCTGTCCAGCAAGCAAAGATGACAGCGAACTATAGAGGCTGTCCAATTTATAAGGGACTTAAAAACCGTATCCACCAGCGCGTTCCTACTGTACGCTCACAAAACGCTCCGATTACCCTAAAATCATCAAAATTCAAACCAGACGTCTTCTTTTCGACTGCAGCTAGATTATCATTTGACCCGGAACTCGCAACCAGAAATGTGACTTACGCAAGAGCTTTAAGATCAGAACTGGCCGTTCCTGCGTCTAACACACCATTTTCACAACCAAAACAAGTGACTACAAACATGGCACAGGACAACAAGCCACCGGAGCAGCAACAAAGAAGCTTCGAAGCACTTCTATGTACCCTGCAGCAGAGCATGAAAGACTTAATGTCATTGATGCTGACTACCGTGCAAGACTTCATGCGCAATCAAAATCTTTTGATGCAAATGCTTGTATCACAACAGTCAAAATAATCAATGGCTTCTTTACGAATATCTACGTGGAACGCTAATGGCGTTTCACAGCATAAACTTTAGTAAGCTCAATTTGTTCTTGACAAGCACATCGATGTAATGCTATTTTCCGAAACACACCCCACTAACAAATATAATTTTAATATCAGTGGATACTTATTCTACGGTACAAATCACCCATGGTGGAACTGGTATTTTGATCAGAAGCCGTCTCAAACACCACTACCATTCAGAGTTTGCTGAAAACTTTCTACAAGCCACATCATTAAGAGTACACTTGGATAGTGGTAACCACCTTACTCTAGTCTCTGTATACTGCCCACCACGTTATACCATATCTGAAGACCAATTTATGGAATTCTTCAACTCTCTAGGAGAACGCTTTATAGCAGCAGGAGACTTTTCTGCCAAACACACAAACTGGGGATCTCGTCTCGTGACTCCAAAAGGAAAGCAGCTGTATAATGCAATTATAAAAACAAACAACAAGCTCGGCCATGTTTCTCCGGGCAGACCAACATACTGGCCTACAGATCACAAAAAACCACCCGATCTAATTGACTTTGCAGTTACCAAAAATATCTCGCGTAGTTTGATAAGCACTGAGTCTCTTTTGGACCTATCATAAGATCACTCGCCTGTTCTAATGATTCTCCAAAAACTAACTGGCTCAGATACAAAAAATATATTAGCTCACACATTGAGCTAAAGCCACGTCGCGAAGATGAAGCTGACATTGAAGCTTTTGTTCACACTCTGGAGTCTGTCTTCGTCGCCGCAGCTTGCACCTCAACGCCTCAAACAGAAAATACAACATACAACCAAAAGAAGACAAATCTACAAATAAAACAGCTCGTTTTTGAAAAGCGGCGCTTAAGACAAGAGTGACAATCGAACAGATAGCCGTCGGCAAAGCAAAAACTAAATACGCCACACGAAAACTCTACAAAGCGTAAAAACACGAAGAACAAGAACATTTAACGCCATTATATTGAGCTACTATCAACCAGCAGTATAAAAACCTCACTATAGTGAGCTCACTCAACACTTAGCTCACCGACAGAAACACTTATGCCTATAAGAAACCTCGCAGGCAGCTGGGCCCGCAGCGATGAAGAAAGAACTGGCACATTTGCTACTCACCTTCAAAAAGTGTTTCAACCTAATCCTGCAAAAATTCATTTGTACTACCATCGGCACCAAATGACTCTCAGAGCCAATCAAGTTTCGCCCGAATGAAATCGCAAGAACCATTAAAGCGCAAGTGAACCCAAAAAAATCCCCGGGCTGTGACCTTATAACCCCAAAGATGATTATTGAGCTCCCTCACTGTGCGGTCTGCATCATTAAACAGCTCTTCAATACCAATACCAAACTCGGCCACTTTCCAGAAAGATGGAAAAAGTCAATCATCATAATGATCGTACAGACCTATAAGCTTATTATCGTGTCAATCAAAACTTAATGAAAAATGCTTGTTTTCCCGGATTCATCAATTTCTGAATCTGCATAACATAATACCATCACACCAATTTTGCTCTCGTGAAAAGCACGGAACAATTGAACAAGTCAATCGAATAACATCAGAGGTACGAGGTGCGTTCGAAAATCGATAATACTGCACTGCGATATTCCTGGATGTTTCTCAAGCATTCGACAAAGATTTGGTTGGAAGGTCTGATATATAAGATTAAAAGAATTTTTCCAAACAATACACATAAACTGCTTAAATCATACCTCTACGACAGGAAGTTTGCAGTAAGATGCAACACCGCAATGTCTGACGAACACAGTATTGAAGCTGGTGTTCCACACGGCAGCGTACTCGGACCAACACTATACGTGCTGTTCACAGCAGACATCCCTACAAGTACCAGATTCACAACTTCTACCTTTGCTGATGATACAGCCATTCTCAGCCGCTCCAAATGCCCAAAACAGCAACAGCGCAATTTGGCCACCATCTTGTCAACGTGAAAAAATGGTTATCCGTTTGGCGAATCAGGGTAAACGAACAAAATTGCAAACAAGTAACTTTCACCCTTAACAGGCAAGATTGTCCACCACATTCGTTAAACAACACAGCACTTCCAAAAGCAAACGAAGTTAAGTATCTGGGGGTACACCTTGATAGAAGACTTACATGGCGCCGACACATTGAAGCTAAGAGAACTCACCTCAAACTGAAAGCCAATAGCCTCCATTGGCTTATCAATGCCCGCTCTCCCCGTAGTCTGGATTACAAGGTTCTCCCTCCTCTACAACTCTGTTCTAAAGCCAATCTGGACCTTTGGCTCACAGTTATGGGGGAATGCTTGCAACAGCAGCATCGACATTGTCCAGTCGAAGATCTTGAGAACCATCACCGGAGCACCGTGGTATGTTCGAATCGAAAACATTCAGAGAGACTTAAACATCCAACCAGTCAAGCAGTTAAAAGCGGAAGAAAAAGTGAAATACTTCAGCAAGCTCTCATCGCACCCTAATCATCTCGCGAGAGGACTTACAAGACTTTGCAGCCGATCCCGCCTTCATCGTAATGACTTACCAACCCAGCGATGATTCTTAGGGACGTGCACTCAGAATACAATGAACTGTTAGCTTAGTTATATTAATAAGATACACTTATTGTTAGTTTTCTAATCACAAGAAAAGATTCGATAAAAAAAACAAGCAAACAAAAGAAAAAATATTTAATGACATTTTAGTTGTTTTGAGCGTGACTCCTCGGCTTGTGTTATGCTCCGCCTCCCGTTTCCCGTCCTGAATTTGGGACACTTTGGCAGCACAACTCCTGGCAATCCACATCGGTAACAGAAAGTGTCCCGCACTGTCGCCTCACACTCCCAAAATGTGTGCCCTTTCTGCCCAGTTCCAACACGTCAGGCCGTTGGTATCGCTGTTCTCGCCTCTGGGCCTGTACAGCGGTTCGACTGTCACATCTGGTGCAACCTCTGCCGTGGTCTCCTCCTCCTCGTGGAATGCCTCATTGACTTGGTATCGGTCCCTCGGCCGGCTGACCGGCTCCGTCGGGGTCTGACTCCTCGACCAACGGGATGACAGCATCCTCTCCGCGTCATGGCACTCTTCTCTCAGCCTCTCCAGGTCCGTGATCCACATCGGATAGATGATCCGTGAAATCCCATCCCGGATGTTCACCTTCACGATCTTGATTAAGTCGTGGTCGCTGACGGGCACCTCCAACCAGAATCTAAGAAACCAACATGGCCTGCAAATAATCATCAATGCCCTCTCCTGCTTTTTGATCTGCGCGTTTGCAAGCGCTGCTTCAAAGCGTATCGCAGATTTGGCCAGTGTGTTGCTCCACTAAAAATGAAGTCGCCGAATGGCATTCCAGATGGGCTGGCATCCAAAACGAGACCCCATCGACGCATCGAGATCACCTCTGGTCTCGATTCGGCTATACCGCATTGTCTCCTTGTGGTCTGCTCACTCCCCGCCAGGGCTTCGCTACGCGCTCCAATTATCCAATGCTCCACCTGTTCACGCTGCTCGGATTCCAGCGCACGGTTGTTGAACCAGTGTCCTTGTGCTGCTAGAGGCTTTCGCTGTGGAGCTGCGCTGTGGTCAGCCTGTGGTAATGCGTTTTGCACGGGTGGTGGGCGTAGAGCTGGTGGCACTTCCTTGGGCCCAGACAGCTGTGTATACAGGCTGCTCTCTCGAATTGCCTTCACATACTCTAGCATCACGCGTCTGTTCTGCCTGGAGCTCGAGCATTCCCGTCGCCATAGCCGCCTCAAGCGTTTCCCGCGCCTCTGTCAGAGCCGAGTTAATTGCGGCTCTCAGCTCACTGTTCAGACCCGGTGGAGCTAACTTTTGTTGCGCCGACGTCGAGGAGCTTCATTTGGGCACTGCTGCTGGGCACTCAACTTGTGTGGTTCGACCGGCTCTCCCTTAATCCCGAATTCCGACTCCACCTGTTCCAGTGACTCCTACTCCTACAATCTTCCAGAAGTCGATCCCTAGGTAGAGATTCTGGCCAAGTGCGGGGCACACGTACAGCGTCAACCTGTGCGATTCGTTCTTGTATTGGATCGGGAAGAGAATCTTACCCAACACCGAGTAGCTCGCACCTTAGACCTTTGTGGGTGCCACGCTAGCCCTAGCTTTTCAATGAGCTCCACTGCTCCTGCGCCTAGCAAGCTAACGGTCGCTCCAGTGTCGTCGCCCTTCAGCACCGATCCAAGCCCCTCGCAAACGCTCTTGCGTTCCCTATGGCGTAATGTGGGCCTCCTCCGCCTCCGTGGAACTGGTGAGCTCTGATTCCGCTTCGAGTCGTCCTTTTCGGCAAAAATCCGGGGCCTAGCTTTTTTGTACGCGGCCTCGCGCGCTCGGTGACTGACCGCTGTTGGTCTTTTTTACAATATTCTTAACTAATTCGCAATCCTTATTTTTAGTACTTATATCTAACATGTAAATTGGCGAGGTATTTATTGTTTGATTCGTCGTGATTCTTGGTGTGATTCGTCGTGGAATGCAGACGTGTTATTTTATTGTGCTCCGGTTAACTAATTCATAAACGCAAAAGTGCAGTGAAATTTAAACCAAAACCATTTATAAATATATTTTACGTGAAAAGACGCTAAGTGCAATAACCTTGCACAAATTGTTTTCAAAAAATCTACAATTTAAAGAAAACAATTGACAAATGAACACAAGTTAAACAAAAGATAAAAACAAAAGTTATACCGCGTTTAAGACAATGAGTGAACGCGAGAATTCTGCCCAGCCAGAACGCGAGCAACACGAGCGACGTCGGCAGAGTAACGCTTACTTCTCTGTAGTTTCAGACCAGCCCAAGCGGTCAATTAGCCCCAACCCGTCAATTGAACTCTTTTACACAGCACGCGACACAGAACGTTCTTGCTCATCGTCTCCATCGCTTTTATCAATCATGTCAACGCAACCCGACCGCACGCGGTCAACAACACCCAGCCCGACAACCGAATTCTTGCACACAGCGCGTGACAGAAAATATTCTTGCTCCCCGTCTCTCTTAGCTGCGTCGACAAGTACAGCGCCCTCTTTAGGTACCGCAACAGCACCTACAACAACAACTTCACCGGTGCCGACTACCCGCTCAACAAACACAACGAGTGCTGCACCACCAGCAAATCAAACTGCAAACAATAGAAATAGGTTTCAGATACTAGCAGAAAACATTAGCGATCTGCCCGCTGAAGCCGTTGAAGTTGACATAAAAAAGCCAAAGCCACCCACAATATTTATACGAGAGAAAAGCTCCAGTGATTTTGTTAACAAAGTTCTAGAGCTCATAGGAAAAGATAATTTCCACATAGTTTCCCTCGTAAGGGGTAACATTCATGAAATTAAAGACCAGACAAAGTCAAAAGATAATTACAGACAAAAAAATTAGTTATTACACGTACCAACTAAAAAGCAGCAAGGGCCTGCAAGTCGTTTTAAAAGGAATAGAGTCTGATCTTATAACAGAAGAAATAAAACTGGTGCTGCAGAAGAAAGGATTTCAAGCAAAAACCGTTTTTAATATATTAAACAGGAACAGGATGCCGCAACCACTTTTTAAAGTAGAACTTGTACAACAAACAAAGACACTTAAAAAACACGAAGTGCACCCAATATACAATCTTCAGCTTTTACTTCACCACAGAATCACCGTAGAAGAACCGCACAAGCGGAATGGTCCGGTACAATGTATGAACTGTCAAGAGTACGGTCATACAAAGTCCTACTGTACACTGCAATCTATATGCGTTGTTTGTCGTGAATTGCATAGCTCTACAAGCTGTCCAGCAAGCAAAGATGACAGCGAACTATAGAGGCTGTCCAATTTATAAGGGACTTAAAAACCGTATCCACCAGCGCGTTCCTACTGTACGCTCACAAAACGCTCCGATTACCCTAAAATCATCAAAATTCAAACCAGACGTCTTCTTTTCGACTGCAACTAGATTATCATTTGACCCGGAACTCGCAACCAAAAATGTGACTTACGCAAGAGCTTTAAGATCAGAACTGGCCCTTCCTGCGTCTAACACACCATTTTCACAACCAAAACAAGTGACTACAAACATGGCACAGGACAACAAGCCACCGGAGCAGCAACAAAGAAGCTTCGAAGCACTTCTATGTACCCTGCAGCAGAGCATGAAAGACTTAATGTCATTGATGCTGACTACCGTGCAAGACTTCATGCGCAATCAAAATCTTTTGATGCAAATGCTTGTATCACAACAGTCAAAATAATCAATGGCTTCTTTACGAATATCTACGTGGAACGCTAATGGCGTTTCACAGCATAAACTTTAGTAAGCTCAATTTGTTCTTGACAAGCACATCGATGTAATGCTATTTTCCGAAACACACCCCACTAACAAATATAATTTTAATATCAGTGGATACTTATTCTACGGTACAAATCACCCATGGTGGAACTGGTATTTTGATCAGAAGCCGTCTCAAACACCACTACCATTCAGAGTTTGCTGAAAACTTTCTACAAGCCACATCATTAAGAGTACACTTGGATAGTGGTAACCACCTTACTCTAGTCTCTGTATACTGCCCACCACGTTATACCATATCTGAAGACCAATTTATGGAATTCTTCAACTCTCTAGGAGAACGCTTTATAGCAGCAGGAGACTTTTCTGCCAAACACACAAACTGGGTATCTTGTCTCGTGACTCCAAAAGGAAAGCAGCTGTATAATGCAATTATAAAAGCAAACAACAAGCTCGGCCATGTTTCTCCGGGCAGACCAACATACTGGCCTACAGATCACAAAAAACCACCCGATCTAATTGACTTTGCAGTTACCAAAAATATCTCGCGTAGTTTGATAAGCGCTGAGTCTCTTTTGGACCTATCATAAGATCACTCGCCTGTTCTAATGATTCTCCAAAAACTAACTGGCTCAGATACAAAAAATATATTAGCTCACACATTGAGCTAAAGCCACGTCGCGAAGATGAAGCTGACATTGAAGCTTTTGTTCACACCCTGGGGTCTGTCTTCGTCGCCGCAGCTTGCACCTCAACGCCTCAAACAGAAAATACAACATACAACCAAAAGAAGACAAATCTACAAATAAAACAGCTCGTTTTTGAAAAGCGGCGCTTAAGACAAGAGTGACAATCGAACAGATAGCCGTCGGCAAAGCAAAAACTAAATACGCCACACGAAAACTCTACAAAGCGTAAAAACACGAAGAACAAGAACATTTAACGCCATTATATTGAGCTACTATCAACCAGCAGTATAAAAAACTCACTATGGAGAGCTCACTCAATACTCAAGCTCACCGACAGAAACATTTATGCCTATAAGAAACCTCGCAGGCAGCTGGGCCCGCAGCGATGAAGAAAGAACTGGCACATTTGCTACTCACCTTCAAAAAGTGTTTCAACCTAATCCTGCAAAAATTCATTTGTACTACCATCGGCACCAAATGACTCTCAGAGCCAATCAAGTTTCGCCCGAATGAAATCGCAAGAATCATAAAAGCGCAAGTGAACCCAAAAAAATCCCCGGCCTGTGACCTTATAACCCCAAAGATGATTATTGAGCTCGCTCACTGTGCGGTCTGCATCATTAAACAGCTCTTCAATACCAATACCAAACTCGGCCACTTTCTAGAAAGATGGAAAAAGTCAATAATCATAATGATCGTACAGACCTATAAGCTTATTATCGTGTCAATCAAAGCTTATTGAAAAATGCTTGTTTTCCCGGATTCATCAATTTCTGAATCTGCATAACATAATACCATCACACCAATTTTGCTCTCGTGAAAAGCACGGAACAATTGAACAAGTCAATCGAATAACATCAGAGGTACGAGGTGCGTTCGAAAATCGATAATACTGCACTGCGATATTCCTGGATGTTTCTCAAGCATTCGACAAAGATTTGGTTGGAAGGTCTGATATATAAGATTAAAAGAATTTTTCCAAACAATACACATAAACTGCTTAAATCATACCTCTACGACAGGAAGTTTGCAGTAAGATGCAACACCGCAATGTCTGACGAACACAGTATTGAAGCTGGTGTTCCGCACGGCAGCGTACTCGGACCAACACTATACGTGCTGTTCACAGCAGACATCCCTACAAGTACCAGATTCACAACTTCAACCTTTGCTGATGATACAGCCATTCTCAGCCGCTCCAAATGCCCAAAACAGCAACAGCGCAACTTGGCCACCATCTTGTCAACGTGAAAAAATGGTTATCCGTCTGGCGAATCAGGGTAAACGAACAAAATTGCAAACAAGTAACTTTCACCCTTAACAGGCAAGATTGTCCACCACATTCGTTAAACAACACAGCACTTCCAAAAGCAAACGAAGTTAACTATCTGGGGGTACACCTTGATAGAAGACTTACATGGCGCCGACACATTGAAGCTAAGAGAACTCACCTCAAACTGAAAGCCAATAGCCTCGAATTCTTGCACACAGCGCATGACAGAAAATATTCTTGCTCCCCGTCTCTCTTAGCTGCGTCGGCAAGTACAGCGCACTCTTTAGGTACCGCAACAGCACCTACAACAACAACTTCACCGGTGCCGACTACCCGCTCAACAAACACAACGAGTGCTGCACCATCAGCAAATCAAACTGCAAGCAGCGAAAATGTAAAGCCGGCCACGCAGACTGGTATAGATCGCTACATCCAAATCAAAAGAAAGTTAAGTCCGCAACACTCTAAAAATAAACCAAAAATTACTCGCAACAACTTAAACACACTCCCAAATGAAACTGCAAACAATAGAAATAGGTTTCAGATACTAGCAGAAAACATTAGCGATCTGCCCGCTGAAGCCGTTGAAGTTGACATAAAAAAGCCAAAGCCACCCACAATATTTATACGAGAGAAAAGCTCCAGTGGTTTTGTTAACAAAGTTCTAGAGGTCATAGGAAAAGATAATTTCCACATAGTTTCCCTCGTAAGGGGTAACATTCATGAAATTAAAGACCAGACAAAGTCAAAAGATAATTACAGAGTTTTGACAAAGTATCTAGCGGACAAAAAAATTAGTTATTACACGTACCAACTAAAAAGCAGCAAGGGCCTGCAAGTCGTTTTAAAAGGAATAGAGTCTGATCTTATAACAGAAAAAATAAAACTGGTGCTGCAGGAGAAAGGGTTTCAAGCAAAAACCGTTTTTAATATTTTAAACAGGAACAGGATGCCGCAACCACTTTTTAAAGTAGAACTTGTACAAGAAACAAAGACACTTAAAAAACACGAAGTGCACCCAATATACAATCTTCAGCTTTTACTTCACCACAGAATCACCGTAGAAGAACCACACAAGCGGAATGGTCCGGTACAATGTATGAACTGTCAAGAGTACGGTCATACAAAGTCCTACTGTACACTGCAATCTATATGCGTTGTTTGTTGTGAATTGCATAGCTCTACAAGCTGTCCAGCAAGCAAAGATGACAGCGAACTATAGAGGCTGTCCAATTTATAAGGGACTTAAAAACCGTATCCACCAGCGCGTTCCTACTGTACGCTCACAAAACGCTCCGATTACCCTAAAATCATCAAAATTCAAACCAGACGTCTTCTTTTCGACTGCAGCTAGATTATCATTTGACCCGGAACTCGCAACCAGAAATGTGACTTACGCAAGAGCTTTAAGATCAGAACTGGCCGTTCCTGCGTCTAACACACCATTTTCACAACCAAAACAAGTGACTACAAACATGGCACAGGACAACAAGCCACCGGAGCAGCAACAAAGAAGCTTCGAAGCACTTCTATGTACCCTGCAGCAGAGCATGAAAGACTTAATGTCATTGATGCTGACTACCGTGCAAGACTTCATGCGCAATCAAAATCTTTTGATGCAAATGCTTGTATCACAACAGTCAAAATAATCAATGGCTTCTTTACGAATATCTACGTGGAACGCTAATGGCGTTTCACAGCATAAACTTTAGTAAGCTCAATTTGTTCTTGACAAGCACATCGATGTAATGCTATTTTCCGAAACACACCCCACTAACAAATATAATTTTAATATCAGTGGATACTTATTCTACGGTACAAATCACCCATGGTGGAACTGGTATTTTGATCAGAAGCCGTCTCAAACACCACTACCATTCAGAGTTTGCTGAAAACTTTCTACAAGCCACATCATTAAGAGTACACTTGGATAGTGGTAACCACCTTACTCTATTCTCTGTATACTGCCCACCACGTTATACCATATCTGAAGACCAATTTATGGAATTCTTCAACTCTCTAGGAGAACGCTTTATAGCAGCAGGAGACTTTTCTGCCAAACACACAAACTGGGGATCTAGTCTCGTGACTCCAAAAGGAAAGCAGCTGTATAATGCAATTATAAAAACAAACAACAAGCTCGGCCATGTTTCTCCGGGCAGACCAACATACTGGCCTACAGATCACAAAAAACTACCCGATCTAATTGACTTTGCAGTTACCAAAAATATCTCGCGTAGTTTGATAAGCGCTGAGTCTCTTTTGGACCTATCATAAGATCACTCGCCTGTTCTAATGATTCTCCAAAAACTAACTGGCTCAGATACAAAAAATATATTAGCTCACACATTGAGCTAAAGCCACGTCGCGAAGATGAAGCTGACATTGAAGCTTTTGTTCACACTCTGGAGTCAGTCTTCGTCGCCGCAGCCTGCACCTCAACGCCTCAAACAGAAAATACAACATACAACCAAAAGAAGACAAATCTACAAATGAAACAGTTCGTTTTTGAAAAGCGGCGCTTAAGACAAGAATGACAATCGAACAGATAGCCGTCGGCAAAGCAAAAACTAAATACGCCACACGAAAACTCACCAAAGCGTAAAAACACGAAGAACAAGAACATTTAACGCCATTATATTGAGCTACTATCAACCAGCAGTATAAAAAACTCACTATGGAGAGCTCACTCAACACTTAGCTCACCGACGGAAACACTTATGCCTATAAGAAACCTCGCAGGCAGCTGGTCCCGCAGTGATGAAGAAAGAACTGGTACATTTGCTACTCACTTTCAAAAAGTGTTTCAACCTAATCCTGCAAAAAATTCATTTGTACTACCGACTGCACCAAATGACTCTCAGAGCCAATCAAGTTTCGCCCGAATGAAATCGCAAGAACCATTAAAGCGCAAGTGAACCCAAAAAAATCCCCGGGCTGTGACCTTATAACCCCAAAGATGATTATTGAGCTCCCTCACTGTGCGGTCTGCATCATTAAACAGCTCTTCAATACCAATACCAAACTCGGCCACTTTCCAGAAAGATGGAAAAAGTCAATCATCATAATGATCGTACAGACCTATAAGCTTATTATCGTGTCAATCAAAACTTAATGAAAAATGCTTGTTTTCCCGGATTCATCAATTTCTGAATCTGCATAACATAATACCATCACACCAATTTTGCTCTCGTGAAAAGCACGGAACAATTGAACAAGTCAATCGAATAACATCAGAGGTACGAGGTGCGTTCGAAAATCGATAATACTGCACTGCGATATTCCTGGATGTTTCTCAAGCATTCGACAAAGATTTGGTTGGAAGGTCTGATATATAAGATTAAAAGAATTTTTCCAAACAATACACATAAACTGCTTAAATCATACCTCTACGACAGGAAGTTTGCAGTAAGATGCAACACCGCAATGTCTGACGAACACAGTATTGAAGCTGGTGTTCCGCACGGCAGCGTACTCGGACCAACACTATACGTGCTGTTCACAGCAGACATCCCTACAAGTACCAGATTCACAACTTCTACCTTTGCTGATGATACAGCCATTCTCAGCCGCTCCAAATGCCCAAAACAGCAACAGCGCAATTTGGCCACCATCTTGTCAACGTGAAAAAATGGTTATCCGTCTGGCGAATCAGGGTAAACGAACAAAATTGCAAACAAGTAACTTTCACCCTTAACAGGCAAGATTGTCCACCACATTCGTTAAACAACACAGCACTTCCAAAAGCAAACGAAGTTAACTATCTGGGGGTACACCTTGATAGAAGACTTACATGGCGCCGACACAT
>JAWNNU010000633.1:0-90006 GCA_035044585.1 Scaptomyza polygonia
TTGTTGGTTTAACGAAAAATGAAGAAAAAAAACAGTTTTTTTTTGCAAATGCTAACAAACTATAGAAAACAATATTCTACAACAAATAAAAAAGACCTTTACAATAAGTTAACTTGACTTTTGTTTCTTTTAAATGTGTCAATGAAAATAAAATCCCAAATTCATAATATTGGTATTTTATTTAGCTGAAATAACATTGCCTTAAGTTTATTTTTATTATTTAATTTTAATGGTTTTTAAAAGATTTACTTAAAACTATTTACTATTTATAACTGGATTCATGAACCATTTTACAAGGTACAATACTTTGTGTTGTGATACTACTGCTAAAACACCGGTCGATTGCAAGGATCTTACGTTTTGTTTTAACAAAAAAAAAAACATCTTGGCCTAAGTAAAACCAGAAGAAATTTAAAATTGGTATTGTGGATAAAACGGTGCAATCAGTTATATCCAGCGCACAATGGTTTTTTGGGCTTTTTTTTGGCATAAATTCAAATGTTTTTATTGTTCCGATTTTAAATATGCTTATTTTTATGTCATCTACAAATTCATTACATGGATTTGGCACCTTGAAGTTTGGTGGGCCTTCCAAAACAGCTGATTTTTCGAAGCGCGCTTCATTGGCAAATATTGTCTATCTGTACTTTGGCACACTTCAACAAATAAAAGTTAAACAAAAAGTGTTAATATGGAAAACGCAAGTCCAGGTATTTTAAACGAATGTGTTAATAATTCCATTTTACAAAAAGTTAAAGCATTCACTAATTACATTAAAAAGCATTGGCCAAGTGGTAATAGAAATTTGAAAAGATTCAAAATTAAGCATGAAGAATGGGTTAATTGCAGTTTGTTATCGAAATTGAAGAATATCCTATGAAAACGCTGGTCCAAGACTAAAACGCAAATTAGCGGTGGAGGTTTCGGAAGAGAATAAATATTCAACTTCTTTGATTTTACACGCTGCCATAGCTTATCTTCCGCTATGGATTTGATTGTTCCTCTGGTCACAGCATGTACAGACAGCGCCTAGGAAGTCTCCCTCAGGATTGTGGATAGTTCAGTTTTCGTTGTAATAGTATTATAATATTATTAGGTAGCCGATAGTATCATAAGATCAAATCATGTATATAAAGGTAGAACCAAACGATGCTTTCAGCTTCGCTGCAAGGCTGAACGAAATGCATGCTAAAGCATTAAGCATCAACGTCTATAGCCATAAGTTGCTTAACTGCTTTGTCTCTTCTTCTTTTTTATTTTTGAGCGCCAAATTACAAAATCAGCTGGATCTTGTGCAGATTAATAGAGACCGATATTTTCACGGGTTTTACGAGGTGACTTTCAAGCCAATGATGATGCATGACAGCCAAAATTTTTTCATTTACACGCGGATGACTGTGCACCAGTTCCAGGCATTATTAAAATTGATTGAGCCACAAATTGAGACAACGTTGAGAAAGAGGAGTGCATTCATTAGTGCCGAGTGCAGGTTGTCGATTTTATTGCTGTGAGTACACATATTTACTTACATATACTTTTCAGAAAGTACATTTAAGTAAAATTGGTACAAAACAGCTTCTTGTCGCAGGGAGTTCCCATGCAAAAAACTCTGCAGCAATTGTCTTCCAAATTTTTGTTTTTACCAAAATATTAAAATAGTTCCTGTTTGTTTTGTCGTACAATACCGGATGCGGTTGCAAAGACTCAATGAGTCTCTCAAAAAAATCGTTTTTTTCCATATTTGTGCAAAACAACCACCAAAGAAACAATGTAAACAAAACCATATGGTAGTAGCAGTGATACATTGTTGCCATGTACTCTTTTCTTATTGCATTTAAAATAAATGTTGGCATTTAATGTAATATAATGTTAAAAATAAAGATAACACATTGTTTATACATCTAGTGTATTATATCAATGTGTTTATATACAATAAAATAGATTGATAAAAAGATTTTACGTAATTTCCATTTTATAAAAAATCAGCGACAACTCTATGTGTAAAGCATTAATGCATGGTTTCACTGAAATAAAACCATGCATTGGCCGCTGAAGCATTCGTTAAAAACAAAAACTGAACGAAGCCGTGCTTAAGCATCGTTTGGGCGGATACACGGCGTTGCCTATGTTGAAACTTTGCGTGCAGCGATGCAGCGAAGCTGAAAGCATCGTTTGGTTCTACCTTAACTTATCTATAGTTTTAAAATTAATCGATGAAGGTGCATCTCGATGTAAGCTGACTTCTTCTTGACATACCAAGCCATACAATCGTAATAATAAAAGTCTCAATAAAATCTTGATATATAATAAGCATCAGACTTATTACATTCGTTACCACTATTATTCCGTTAAAGTTTACAAATGAAGTACAACAACTTATTTGGTTTAATAAAGCACTGCAATCCATTCGATTTTGTCGTCCTTCAAAAATAAAGTTAATCAAAGAAACAACCACTATTATTTTAAAGGATAAGGAAAATCTTGATGAGCAGATTCGCAATTCGCAAGTATATTTGCATGAACACAATGGAAGAAAAATGTTTGTAGAATATAGTGGCCAAATTAATTAATTAAATTACTTACCGGAACTAATTCGTGACAGTTTTGTCCAGTCTGTGGTTCGACACCTAAGCAACTGTTGCAAACAAAAGATTTTAGCTCCCAAACTTTGAAGGCTAAAGCACATACTCTTCTATATAGAACAAGCCCTCTCCTTGCGTGGATTCGTTTTTTTTGAATTCGTCCTAAGAATCGCATATAGAGTTGATTTCAAGGTGTGGCACGTCAAGATGAATGAAAAACCTCAACTCATGGTTCGAAAGAAATATGTTCAGAAGAAAATGCTTGAAGAAATGGGTTTTCATGTGGATGAGCCGAAGCCAAATGGTTATGGAAATATCAATGACGGAAACACTGCCAGAAGAGCCTATTCCAATGCGAGCCTATTATCGTCAATATTAAATATAGATCTTGATATTCTACGAAGTTTCCGAATTATTTTAGTAACAATGAAGTAAACTTATACAAATTCAGAAGCTTTTATGAAAAAACATTTATTGTATATCATATTCAATATTATTTGTATCCTATATTTCCTACTGTTATTGAGGTGTTGGTGCATGGATTCCAAATAATAACATCTTGAATAGTACCTGTTGGTTGGCTTGGTGAGCATGAGACAGAAGATCATATGCTAGAAAATGCTGTCGATCAGACAACATTACACATGTATTTAATAGAGCCATGGAAAGTTCAGATCCACTTTTATCAACTTTTTGCCTAAGAGAACGACAAAAAAAAATAAAATAAAAAAATTACCAAAGGAAGTTATAGACTAACTGCAATCACCCCAAATACATACTGCTGCGGAAATAAAAAATAATGTTGAGGACTCAGGGCAGAATTCTTCGGACGAAGAAAGTGATAAGCAGGATAACCTTGGTCTTGACGAAATTGTTTAAGAAGAAGAATAAAACGTATGAAAAATATAAAAACTATTTATAATAAATATGTGAGAGCGCAAACCAATTAAAATTAGAATTTCTGTGTTCAAATTGAATTTCAGTTTTATTCCTAATAAAAAGATAAAAATAAATAATAATAAAAATCTATTAAATAGTTTATATGGTGACTATAAGATATAGTGGTTCAAATCAAGCGAAACTTGGTAATTAGCTTAATGAGATCGTACCAAACTTGAATCCAATATCTCCATAATTGTAACTTATGTCAAAAAATAAGCATAACAAAAATATTTTCAAATCAAGCATTGTGCTCTGCCATCATCATTTTCTATAAAGAAAATATCATTATCCCATATCAGCAAGAACATTTTTAAGAAGCACTGAAAAAATTTTTTTTTATAATGCCTTGCGTGGCTTCGGAACGGGTACCGACGACGCACAGTGGCTCCATTTTTCATTGCAAAATCATAACTTTTGAACCAAATGAGATAATCGATATATTTTAAAGTCATATGATTGATAATTGATTAACCTATAATATGAGCGTTTATTAAGTTTGTTTGAAAGGCTTTTAAAATTTAAAACTTATGTTACAAATATTAAAACAAATTTTTTTTTATTTTGGTACGTACTTTTTAATTTTTTGTCAAATATTGCCAACAATCTACAGTAGAAGGTCATTAATAGCCAGAAATGCACGCAGCACATTTTTGGACCATGAATTTTTTCAATATTTTACATCTAGAAAAAAACGGGGCAAGAGCGGGCAGATTAATTTTTTGCATTATTTTAAGGAATAACAAAAAACTTTTTTTTTTAATATGGCATATATAGAATTTTATAGATATTTTTTCCATCAAAGTTGATAAATAGTGAAAAAATGGATAGTTGGTAAATATCGATTTACCTGGCCAAACGTAAACTAAAAATTGAAATTAGTTTTGTATTATTTTTCTTATAAGTAGTTTTATCGATAAAATTAAAAATAAGGACGATCCGTTTACTAGTTTTTGAGATTTTTTATCTCAAAGCCGACCTAATAACCTTAAAATTTTATTTTTATTTAACACTGAAAATCAGACAATTTTGAAGGGCTATATCTTAACAAAAACCTGGTTGTATTATAGGTAGCAGATATGAAATTGTTGCAGAATTTCCAATATTTTGTAGGGGCACATGAAATTTTTTATATTTGCAACCTCATTTGTTCTACAGGCGCCACTGTGCGACGGCCGAACATTCGTGTTTTAAAAATAGTTTTTAATGCCTTAAGCGTACGTGTGATTTTGAGCGGTTTACTGAGGCAGAAGGCCTATTCACAAAAAGCAGCTTGAGAACTCTAAAATAAAAACAAAAACTCTCTTCTGTAAAAATGCATTTTGGCGCATACGTTATTTTTGCAAATAAGGCTCGATATGATCAATAATTTGTGTGCAAATACTTAGAATTGAGTTACAGTACTTACTTGCAGAAACCTGACTTATTATACCCTGAACCCATAAAATGGGTAAATCAGGGTATAATGGTTTTGTGCAAAAGTATGTAACAGGCAGAAGGAAGCATCTCCGACCCCATAAAGTATATATATTCTTGATCAGTATCAATAGCCGAGTCGATATGGCCATGTCCGTCTGTCCGTCCGTCTGTCCGTCTGTATGAACGCGTAGATCTCAGAGACTACAAGAGCTAGAGACTTCAGATTTTGAATATAAGTTCTCCTATACAATAAGCAGAACAAGTTTGCTTCAAATTATCGATAACTACTCTGGTTTTCGATATACACATGGAATCGATAACAAATGGGTAACAAAATATCGAATTTGGAAAATGTAAAAATGGGGATTAGTGTAATGGGTAACGATAGAACTTTTTTCAAAGTTTCGTCCAAATCGGTTAAGAAACACCAGAGATATCGTAAAGTTAAGTCAGCTATGAGTTTTGTTTAAAGTGATCATAATTTGAAGCATACTTTTAGGACGCAAGGACTGCAACTGGGTTCAGGGTATCTTCTAGTCGGGCTATCCCGACTAGAGCCTTCTTACTTGTTTTCTGTATACAATGGTTGTGCAATGGGTTAAACGAAAATTATGAAACTTTTGCTTGCGCTTGTCTTTAAATATATTTATTTTAAAGTAATAATTAAATAATTGATTGTAAGATCACAATTTTAATAAAACCTTGTAAAAGTAATGATCGCTGTTTGCAGTGCCATTTAATATTTCTACGGAAACAACCCCAAACACACGGTAAAACAGCTGCGTGGTGGGATGGTGAGAGCAATAGAAAACGAGCCTTAAGCCAAAAAAAAAAACTAATGAGCGTTAGAGCTCACGAGCGATGTGTTAACTCCTGTTTGTACCTGTTTGATTTCTATATATTAGCATAAAAAAGAAAAGAATAGTTTATTGAATTAAGTTATTTTTGCAATAAATAAGATTCTTGGATATGAAAGATAGCTTGCCTGCTTTACGTTTTCTATGACCTTTTGATACCTGTCCTACCCCACTAAACACATGCACTAGCAACTGATATGCACCTAGCCAACCAAGTATCTTGAGCTAAAAACTAGGCTTCTGCAAACACTTGTCCACAAAACTATTTTTCTTCCCCCATTATTGCGCTTGAGTAAGAAAACAAGATTTTGTCTTCCAAGGCAGTCAAATATCAGTTTTGCTATTGCTGATCATACATACTCTTCCCAATTTTTACCCTATGACACTTCCTAACAATCCTTGCTATACAGTTATGCAAAGATGTACACAGATTACGAAAGTGTATTCAGTAGTGCATTGGTACATATGTTAATGTAAGCGCGCGTTTGCCGCTGACACAGAAAAAGGAAAAATAACAAAAGCCTCGATAAGCAGGCACAGCAAGAAATATATGTATGTTTCAAACGCACAACATTTTACTGTTCTTGCTGTCCGCTGACCCGCCGCCTCTTCTTAATCGACAGGGAAACGGAAACTGAACGAAACAACAACGTGCTGGCTTGTCATAGCTGAGACGCACAAATTGCACAAAGAAAAAATACCCCTTGAACCAACATTCAATGATTGTCAATGAAAACTCTCATATATGATTTTAATGCTAGAATATAAACTAACATGTAGAATTGAAATTATATTTAAGAATCTCAAGTTTTGCTATTCAATTGCACAAAGTTCATATTAAGTTTATACTACCCATCCAACCTGGACTGTATCAAGCAGATTGAGGCAAAACTCTAAAATTTGTATTTAACAGTTATTCTCTGCCGCTACACCAATACAATCATACTCAGATGAATATGTATATGAAATTTTTCAGTCGGTCCACGACAGCACTCTAAATTTGTTCGTAGGTCGAGACCAGCGCAGCACGGCACGCTGCATTGTTTGGATGTATTCAACTGGCAGAAATAGATACCCGTGCCCATAGATGTTAACACATCAAGAACAATTGCAAACCACAAAAAACAATTTCCGATTAAATTTTGTGCATAAACGATATAAGTGCAATTCGTATAATGGCTTTTGGAATAGTCTGCATTCTAGGCATCATATCAACTAAAGATGAACGTCGGGATCGGGGTTTTTGGGAATCCCGCGGGTTCCGAAAAAATTATAGGGATACAAACGATTTTAAAAAGAGTGGACAGCCTGTGTTAGATCACACGGGCGCATAGGTCAACCGTAGAATACGTCTGACCTTGTGCAACAAAAATTATGAAGCGGTAGCCTAATAACAACAACCACATAGATGTTTTATTTTAACTGTGTTTGTTGTCATTTGGCAAATTTTTTGTTTCTTACTGCAACACTGGTAAGCATCTCTGATATAAATAATACAAACATTGACTTGGAAATATAAAAATGTAAATTATTTATGTTATTGCAAACTGTTTATGTTATTTATATTGACTGCCGCTTTGATGTTAGTGTATCGATACATCGTAAGATAGTATTTAAGTATCGATGTTAATGTTAAGTGTTATGAGAAAAGCGTGGTTTGGCTACACTGATCGTGTCTCTGCCTCTTTTCCGATTCTCCTGATGTCAAGCGCTCGCAATTGTGTGAAACCAAGGAAAGAAACTTTAATAATAAATATAATCGTGAATCGCTTTACGAATAAATAAAGAGTTTATAGCTCAGAAGTGGGATACGCCCAACACCCAATAAATATTCAACGCCCAATCTACAACAATGGGCCTGAATAAGGAGGAAATGATGAAACTGCTGAAGGCACATAATGTGGAAGTGCCGCCGCTGTCAACGATAGTACAAATACGCAAACTAGTGTCAAAATTGTCAAAGTCTGCTGCCGCCTCGCTGCCTGCCGTCTCAGTGTCAACTTTGCCGTCGACCAGATCTGCTGCCGCCTCGCTGCCTGCCGTCTCAGTGTCAACTTTGCCGTCTCAGCGTCAACTTTGCCGTCGACACGTTCTGCTGCCAACTCGCTGCCTGCCGTTCCAGCATCAACTTTGCCGTCATATGCTACTGCTGCCGACTCGCTGCCTGCCGTTCCAGCGTGAACTCTGCCGTCATATGCTACTGCCGCCACCTCGCTGTCTGCCGTTTCAGCGCCAACCTTGCCTTCATATGCTCCTGCTGCCGCCTCGCTGCCTGCCGTTTCAGCGTCAACCTTGCCGTCATATGCTCCTGCTGCTGGCTCGCTGTCTGCCGTTTCAGTGTCAACCTTGCCGTCATATGCTCCTGCTGCCGCCTCGCTGTCTGCCGTTTCAGCGTCAACCTTCCCTTCATATGCTCCTGCTGCTGCCTCGCTGTCTGCCGTTCCGGAGTCAATGTTTCTGTCAACTGTGCCCGCTGCTGTCTTGCCATCTGCTGTTATGGTGGTCACCCCGCTTCCCGTGTCTTTGAACCTGGATGAGCATTTAGCTAACTTACGTAAACAGAAGGAAGTCTTGGAATTGCAACAGCAAATTGCGAGTTTCCAACAGTAGATCGATGTGTCTCCTGCCGTACCCAGTCAGCAGGTAACAGACACTAGTGTGATCGAGTCCATGGTCCCGCAGTTTTCGGCAGACAACGCTTACGATGTCAACAAGTGAGTCAGCGACTTGGAGGACGCCTGTGAGATATTCCAACTGGATGCCCGCCTGCGACTGGTTGCATGTCGCCGGTTGTTGGAGGGCACTACAGCAATCCTCATGCGCACACTGGCTGTGCGCACTTATGAACAACTGAAGGGAACATTGATACACGAGTTTGCACGATCAAGGAGCACGAAAAAAGTGTATGCAGCCCTGCAGAACCGACGTATTAAGCCGGTCCTAGTCCCAAGTTCCAGTGCCCGAAGCCTACGAGACATGCAAATTCGTGTTTCAAGTGTGTTAAGACTGACCATGTGTATAGAAACTGCCCATTCAAGATTGTGAATGCCGTCGCCAACAATGCTGCCGCTGCCGACGACGTTAACCGTTCGTGTTGCGGTGATACCTTAGTAGATAAAGTATAACATCTACAAATGCTGAGTGTTGCCTTTGTGTCAAATTAAGTGAAAACCATCGAGTTTACAAATATTTTCTCCCTCCTTGACTCGGGTAGTCCTAGAAGTTTTATTCGGCAATCTGAAGTGCCTTCCGCCTGTAGCCTGAAGTCAACCCTGTTGCACTGCCGTGGTCTGGGAAACAATCGACTTGTGTTATTGGGAAAAGTCCCATGTGCCATACGTATCTTAAGTCAAACAGTTCTACACAAATTTGATGTACTGCCCAACATTGCCACAAATTTGCCAATGATTTTGGGCAGAGATTTCTTTTGTAAAACAAATATAAAATTATGTGAATTTAAAATCAATTATTCAAAAAGTCGATTGTTGGCCCTAAATAAATCTCAAAAAGATTGTAACGTGAAACTCACTGCTGTTCTTAATTCACTTGATTTGTGTAGAACAGACGTCAAACGCAGAATAGCCCCAATAGAGTCAACCCGATCGTTTAATGATAATGAGTTTATGCCTGCCGAATCACAATCGTGTACCACTGAGATAAATTGTTCCGTCATGTCGGATGATTCGCTGAGTGATGCCCTGGCGGCCAATAATGCAGTTGAGTTACCTGCTGTTAGTGAGGATAAGTTAAATATAGAGATTAGCCTGTTAGAAAAATTATAATACTTTAAGGATATGTGTTAATTATCGCCCGCTGAACAAAATTACTGTCTGTGACCACTTCACGATTCCGACCTGATCAATAGAGGTCAACTAGTGATTTATATGGACGACATCTTAATTGCGTCGAGTGATTTTGAAACCCATTTGCAAGTGCTGAAAGAGGCACTTTATACCTTACGAGTGAATGGGCTACGACTTAAATTGTCAAAGTGTCGTTTTGCGCTCAAAGAGTTAGAGTATTTGGGACATTTAGCGAACTCTTCCGGAAACACCCCGAAACCAGCTCATCTTCAAGCCATAGAGAGTCTGCCAGAACCTCGGGATAGGAAAAAATTAGAACGCTGTCTGGGTCTCTTTTCTTACTTCCGCCGTTTTGTACCCAACTTTGCCAAAATCGACTATCCGATGACGCGTCTGCTGAAAAAAAAATGCCCCTTACGTGTTCTCTGATAAGTGTCTTAAGTCTTTCCCAACACTGCAGTCTAAACTGATCGAGTCACCTGTGCTGTCTATTTACAACCCGAAGTCAGAAACTGAACTACATTGTGATGCTAGTTCAGCCGGTTTTGGAGCGATGCTCCTTCAGAAACAAACTGATGATAAATTTCACTTGGTGTGTTAATTTTCAAAGACCGCTTCCGCCCCCGAATCCAAATTACATAGTTATGAACTGGAGACCATGGCCATTGTATATGCCTTAAAACGTTTTGAGACATACCTGAAGTTCCTTCCGTTTAAGATAATTACAGATTGTCATTCATAAGCATTAACTCTTAAGAATGGTGGATCTTCCGCGAAAATTGGAAAATTATAATTATACCACTGTACATCGGTCCGGCACTTGTATGCCCCATGTTGATGCACTTAGTAGATTAGAAACTGCTGCATATGTGGATGACGTAAACCTAGATTTCCTATTACAACTGACGCAAAATCGTGATCCAGTCAAACTTCGGAGTGTCTTGGAGAACCAAGAGCTTGCTGGTTTCGAGTTGCAAGATGGCGTCGTGTATCGCCGATCACCAACCAACGTACTTCAGCTTTATGTCCCTGCCGAAATGATTAACAGTATCATTCGAACAGTGCATGAGAAGTTAGGTCATTTGTCCACTGAGAAGTGCTGTACTCAGATTAAAAAGCATTACTGGTTTCCGTATATGAAATCTTACGTTAATAATATTATTGAAAACTGCCTCAAATTGAATTATTATTCCCCTTCCGCTCACAGTAATAATGCTACTCTGCATATTATTCCGAAAATCTCTCTGCCGTTTGATACTCTTCATATCGACAACTTAGGACCCCTTCCGTTCCATACAGTCCAGGAAAATATATCTGTTAGTCGTTATTGATGCCTTTACGAAATTTGTCAAATTGTACCCTGCCGCTACTACTCGTTCCCTGGAAGCATGTCACACCCTAGAGACGCAGTATTTTTCCAACAGTCGACCCCACCGAATTGTTAGTAATCGATGTGCGTGCTCCACTGAATTCGCTGATTTCTTGCAATCCCATAATTTAGTCCATGTCAGGAATGCCACTGCCTCCCCTCGGGCTAATGGTCAAGTAGAACGTGTCAACCGTGTCTTAGGTCCCATGCATGGTAAATTGGCTGATCCATTGGATCATGCCGATTGGGTGAAACAACTTCCGAAAATTGAGTTCGCCTTAAATAATTCTGTCCATTCCACAACTAAATTTGCACCCTCCGTCCTGCTGTTTTGTGTCGAACAGCGCGGCGCTGTTATAGATGAGCTGACTGAGCGTTTAGATGATAGGTCTACTGTGGAAGTGTCCCCAGTGGATATCCGTAAGATTGCCCCGCAGAATATTGTCAAATCTCAAGAGTATAACACAGAGTACATGGGTAAATATCATTGCACTGCTGTTAATTTTGAAGAAGGTGATTTTGTCATTATCAAAAACATTGATACGACCGCTGGTGTAAACAAAAAACTCATTAGGCGATTCCGTGGTCCCTATGTCATTCATAAGAAACTTCCGAATAATCGGTAAGTCAGCCGGGATATTTAAGACTCTCAGCTCACCAATTTCCGTATGACGGTGTGCTGGAGTCATCTAAACTAAAATTATGGCTCACTCCTGATTAAAATTGTGCTTTTGATGTCTGACAGCAGGCAATACCCCACCGTCTGGTTTGGCTCTGAGCCTCGTAAGTGGAATCGAGGTCGATTCCGTTGTCAGGACGGCCGAGTTGTAAAGTATTTATGTTATTGCAAAGTGCTTATGCTATTTATTGACTATTGACTGCCGATGTGATGTTAGTGGATCGATATATCATAAGATAGTATTTAAGTATCGATGTTAATGTTAAGTGGTATGAGAAAAGCGTGGTTTGGCCACACTGAGCGTGTCTCTGCCTCTTTTCCGGTTCCCCTGATGTCAAGCGCTCGCAATTGTGTGAAACCAAGGAAAAAAACTTTAATAATAAATATAATCGTGAATCGCTTTACGAATAAATAAAGAGTTTATAGCTCAGAAGTGGGATACGCCCAACACCCAATAAATATTCAACGCCCAATCTACAATAATGGGCCTGAATAAGGAGGAAATGATGAAACTGCTGAAGGCACATAATGTGGAAGTGCCGCCGCTGTCAACGATAGTACAAATACGCAAACTAGTGTCAAAATTGTCAAAGTCTGCTGCCGCCTCGCTGCCTGCCGTCTCAGTGTCAACTTTGCCGTCGACCAGATCTGCTGCCGCCTCGCTGCCTGCCGTCTCAGTGTCAACTTTGCCGTCTCAGCGTCAACTTTGCCGTCGACACGTTCTGCTGCCAACTCGCTGCCTGCCGTTCCAGCATCAACTTTGCCGTCATATGCTACTGCTGCCGACTCGCTGCCTGCCGTTCCAGCGTGAACTCTGCCGTCATATGCTAATGCCGCCACCTCGCTGTCTGCCGTTTCAGCGCCAACCTTGCCTTCATATGCTCCTGCTGCCGCCTCGCTGCCTGCCGTTTCAGCGTCAACCGTGCCGTCATATGCTCCTGCTGCTGGCTCGCTGTCTGCCGTTTCAGTGTCAACTTTGCCGTCATATGCTCCTGCTGCCGCCTCGCTGTCTGCCGTTTCAGCGCCAACCTTGCCTTCATATGCTGCTGCTGCTGCCTCAATGTCTGCCGTTCCAGCGTCAACTCTGCCGTCATATGCTCCTGCTGCCACCTCTCTGCCTGCCGTTGCAGCGTCAACCTTGCCGTCATATGCTCCTGCTGCTGCCTCGCTGTCTGCCGTTCCGGAGTCAATGTTTCTGTCAACTGTGCCCGCTGCTGTCTTGCCATCTGCTGTTATGGTGGTCACCCCGCTTCCCGTGTCTTTGAACCTGGATGAGCATTTAGCTAACTTACGTAAACAGAAGGAAGTCTTGGAATTGCAACAGCAAATTGCGAGTTTCCAACAGTAGATCGATGTGTCTCCTGCCGTACCCAGTCAGCAGGTAACAGACACTAGTGTGATCGAGTCCATGGTCCCGCAGTTTTCGGCAGACAACGCTTACGATGTCTACAAGTGAGTCAGCGACTTGGAGGACGCCTGTGAGATATTCCAACTGGATGCCCGCCTGCGACTGGTTGCATGTCGCCGGTTGTTGGAGGGCACTACAGCAATCCTCATGCGCACACTGGCTGTGCGCACTTATGAACAACTGAAGGGAACATTGATACACGAGTTTGGACGATCAAGGAGCACGAAAAAAGTGTATGCAGCCCTGCAGAACCGACGTATTAAGCCGGTCCTAGTCCCAAGTCCCAGTGCCCGAAGCCTACGAGACATGCAAATTCGTGTTTCAAGTGTGTTAAGACTGACCATGTGTATAGAAACTGCCCATTCAAGATTGTGAATGCCGTCGCCAACAATGCTGCCGCTGCCGACGCCGTTAACCGTTCGTGTTGCGGTGATACCTTAGTAGATAAAGTATAACATCTACACATGCTGAGTGTTGCCTTTGTGTCAAATTAAGTGAAAACCATCGAGTTTACAAATATTTTCTCCCTCCTTGACTCGGGTAGTCCTAGAAGTTTTATTCGGCAATCTGAAGTGCCTTCCGCCTGTAGCCTGAAGTCAACCCTGTTGCACTGCCGTGGTCTGGGAAACAATCGACTTGTGTTATTGGGAAAAGTCCCATGTGCCATACGTATCTTAAGTCAAACAGTTTTACACAAATTTGATGTACTGCCCAACAGTGCCACAATTTTGCCAATGATTTTGGGCAGAGATTTCTTTTGTAAAACAAATATAAAATTATGTGAATTTAAAATCAATTATTCAAAAAGTCGATTGTTGGCCCTAAATAAATCTCAAAAAGATTGTAACGTGAAACTCACTGCTGTTCTTAATTCACTTGATTTGTGTAGAACAGACGTCAAACGCAGAATAGCCCCAATAGAGTCAACCCGATCGTTTAATGATAATGAGTTTATGCCTGCCGAATCACAATCGTGTACCACTGAGATAAATTGTTCCGTCATGTCGGATGATTCGCTGAGTGATGCCCTGGCGGCTAATAATGCAGTTGAGTTACCTGCTGTTAGTGAGGATAAGTTAAATATAGAGTTTAGCCTGTTAGAAAAATTATAATACTTTAAGGATATGTGTTAATTATCGCCCGTTGAACAAAATTACTGTCTGTGACCACTTCACGATTCCGACCTGATCAATAGAGGTCAACTAGTGATTTATATGGACGACATCTTAATTGCGTCGAGTGATTTTGAAACCCATTTGCAAGTGCTGAAAGAGGCACTTTATACCTTACGAGTGAATGGGCCAGAACCTCGGGATAGGAAAAAATAAGAACGCTGTCTGGGTCTCTTTTCTTACTTCCGCCGTTTTGTACCCAACTTTGCCAAAATCGACTATCCGATAACGCGTCTGCTGAAAAAAAAATGCCCCTTACGTGTTCTCTGATAAGTGTCTTAAGTCCTTCCCAACACTGCAGTCTGAACTGATCGAGTCACCTGTGCTGTCTATTTACAACCCGAAGTCAGAAACTGAACTACATTGTGATGCTAGTTCAGCCGGTTTTCAAATTCAAATTGCTTAGTTATGAACTGGAGACCATGGCCATTGTATATGCCTTAAAACGTTTTGAGACATACCTGAAGTTCCTTCCGTTTAAGATAATTACAGATTGTAATTCATAAGCATTAACTCTTAAGAATGGTGGATCTTCCGCGAAAATTATAATTATACCACTGTACATCGGTCCGGCACTTGTATGCCCCATGTTGATGCACTTAGTAGATTAGAAACTGCTGCATATGTGGATGACGTAAACCTAGATTTCCTATTACAACTGACGCAAAATCGTGATCCAGTCAAACTTCGGAGTGTCTTGGAGAACCAAGAGCTTGCTGGTTTCGAGTTGCAAGATGGCGTCGTGTATCGCCGATCACCAACCAACGTACTTCAGCTTTATGTCCCTGTCGAAATGATTAACAGTGTCATTCGAACAGTGCATGAGAAGTTAGGTCATTTGTCCACTGAGAAGTGCTGTACTCAGATTAAAAAGCATTACTGGTTTCCGTATATGAAATCTTACGTTAATAATATTATTGAAAACTGCCTCAAATTGAATTATTATTCCGCTTCCGCTCACAGTAATAATGCTACTCTGCATATTATTCCGAAAATCTCTCTGCCGATTGATACTCTTCATATCGACCACTTAGGACCCCTTCCGTTCCATACATTCCAGGAAAATATATCTGTTAGTCGTTATTGAAGCCTTTACGAAATTTGTCAAATTGTACCATGCCGCTACTACTCGTTCCCTGGAAGCATGTCACACCCTAGAGACGCAGTATTTTTCCAACAGTCGACCCCGCCGAATTGTAAGTAATCGAGGTACGTGCTTAACCTCCACCGAATTCGCTGATTTCTTGCAATCCCATAATTTAGTCCATGTCATGAATGCCACTGCCTCCTCTCGGGCTAATGGTCAAGTAGAACGTGTCAACCGTGTCTTAGGTCCCATGCTTGGTAAATTGGCTGATCCATTGGATCATGCCGATTGGTTCAAACAACTTCCGAAAATTGAGTTCGCCTTAAATAATTCTGTCCATTCCACAACTAAATTTGCACCCTCCGTCCTGCGGTTTTGTGTCGAACAGCGCGGCGCTGTTATAGATGGGCTGACTGACCGTTTAGATGATAGGTCTACTGTGGAAGTGTCCCCAGTGGATATCCGTAAGATTGCCCGCAGAATATTGTCAAATCTCAAGAGTATAACCCAGAGTACATGGGTAAATATCATCGCACTGCTGTTAATTTTGAAGAAGGTGATTTTGTCGTTATCAAAAACATTGATACGACCGCTGGTGTAAACAAAAAACTCATTAGGCGATTCCGTGGTCCCTATGTCATTCATAAGAAACTTCCGATTAATCGGTATGTCAGCCGGGATATTTAAGACTCTCAGCTCACCAATTTCCGTATGACGGTGTGCTGGAGTCATCTAAACTAAAATTATAGCTCACTCCTGATTAAAATTGTGCTTTTGATGTCTGACAGCAGGCAATACCCCACCGTCTGGTTTGGCTCTGAGCCTCGTAAGTGGAATCGAGGTCGATTCCGTTGTCAGGACGGCCGAGTTGTAAAGTATTTATGTTATTGCAAAGTGCTTATGCTATTTATTGACTATTGACTGCCGATGTGATGTTAGTTTATCGATATATCATAAGATAGTATTTAAGTATCGATGTTAATGTTAAGTGCTATGAGAAAAGCGTGGTTTGGCCACACTGAGCGTGTCTCTGCCTCTTTTCCGGTTCCCCTGATGTCAAGCGCTCGCAATTGTGTGAAACTAAGGAAAGAAACTTTAATAATAAATATAATCGTGAATCGTTTTACGAATAAATGAAGAGTTTATAGCTCAGAAGTGGTATACGCCCAACACCCAATAAATATTCAACGCCCAATCTACAACAATGGGCCTGAATCAGGAGAAATGATGAAACTGCTGAAGGCACATAATGTGGAAGTGCCGCCGCTGTCAACGATAGTACAAATACGCAAACTAGTGTCAAAATTGTCAAAGTCTGCTGCCGCCTCGCTGCCTGCCGTCCAAGTTTCAACTGCCGTCGACCAGATCTGCTGCCGCCTCGCTGCCTGCCGTCTCAGCGTCAACTTTGCCGTCGACACGTTCTGCTGCCAACTCGCTGCCTGCCGTTCCAGCGTCAACTCTGCCATCGACCAGTTCTGCTGCCGCCTCGCTGCCTGACGTCTCAGCGTCAACTTTGCCGTCGACCAGTTCAGCTGCCGCCTCACTGCCCGCCGCCTTAGCGTCAACTTTGCTTTCGACCAGTTCTGCTGCCGACTCGCTGCCTGCCGTTCCAGCGTCAATTCTGCTGTCATATGCTCCTGCTGCCGACTCGCTGCCTGCCGTTCCAGCGTCAACTTTGCCGTCATATGCTACTGCTGCCGACTCGCTGCCTGCCGTTCCAGCGTGAACTCTGCCGTCATATGCTACTGCCGCCACCTCGCTGTCTGCCGTTTCAGCGCCAACCTTGCGTTCATATGCTCCTGCTGCCGCCTCGCTGCCTGCCGTTTCAGCGTTAACCTTGCCGTCATATGCTCCTGCTGCCGCCTCGCTGTCTGCCGTGTCAGCGTCAACCTTGCCTTCATATGCTCCTGCTGCTGCCTCAATGTCTGCCGTTCCAGCGTCAACTCTGCCGTCATATGCTCCTGCTACCAGCTCTCTGCCTGCCGTTTCAGCGTCAACCTTGCCGTCATATGCTCCTGCTGCTGCCTCGCTGTCTGCCGTTCCGGAGTCAATGTTTCTGTCAACTGTGCCCGCTGCTGTCTTGCCATCTGCTGTTATGGCGGTCACCCCGCTTCCCGTGTCTTTGAACCTGGATGAGCATTTAGCTAACTTACGTAAACAGAAGGAAGTCTTGGAATTGTAACAGCAAATTGCGAGTTTGCAACAGCAGATCGATGTGTCTCCTGCCGTACCCAATCAGCAGGTAACAGACACTAGTGTGATCGAGTCCATGGTCCCGCGGTTTTCGGCAGACAACGCTTACGATGTCAACAAGTGAATCAGCGACTTGGAGGACGCCTGTGAGATATTCCAACTGGATGCCCGCCTGCGACTGGTTGCATGTCGCCGGTTGTTGGAGGGCACTGCAGCAATCCTCATGCGCACACTGACTGTGCGCACTTATGAACAACTGAAAGAAACATTGATACACGAGTTTGGACGATTAAGAAGCACGAAAAAAGTGTATGTAGCCCTGCGGAACCGACGTATTAAGCCGGTCCCAGTCCCAAGTCCCAGTGCCCGAAGCCTACGAGACATGCAAATTCGTGTTTCAAGTGTGTTAAGACTGACCATGTGTATATAAACTGCCCATTCAAGATTGTGAATGCCGCCGCCAACAATGCTGCCGCTGCCGACGCCGTTAACCGTTCGTGTTGCGGTGATACCTTAGTAGATAAAGTATAACATCTACAGATGCTGAGTGTTGCCTTTGTGTCAAATCAAGTGAAAACCAGTGAGTTTACAAATATTTTCTCCCTCCTTGACTCGGGTAGTCCTAGAAGTTTTATTCGGCAATCTGAAGTGCCTTCCGCCTGTAGCCTGAAGTCAACCCTGTTGTACTGCCGTGGTCTGGGAAACAATCGACTTGTGTTATTGGGAAAAGTCCCATGTGCCATACGTATCTTAAGTCAAACAGTTTTACACAAATTTGATGTACTGCCCAACATTGCCACAAATTTGCCAATGATTTTGGGCAGAGATTTCTTTTGTAAAACAAATATAAAATTATGTGAATTTAAAATCAATTATTCAAAAAGTCGGTTGTTGGCCCTAAATAAATCTCAAAAAGATTGTAACGTGAAACTCACTGCTGTCCTTAATTCACTTGATTTGTGTAGAACAGACGTCAAACGCAGAATAGCCCCAATAGAGTCAACCCGATCGTTTAATGATAATGAGTTTATGCCTGCCGAATCACAATCGTGTACCACTGAGATAAATTGTTCCGTCATGTCGGATGATTCGCTGAGTGATGCCCTGGCGGCTAATAATGCAGTTAAGTTACCTGCTGTTAGTGAGGATGAGTTAAATATAGAGTTTAGCCTGCCGGCAGAACAAGCTGAAAATTTGCAGTCTGTTATTTCCGCCTCTTATGTTGATGTCCCTTTAGAACTGATTAAACCGACCAGTTACAAAATGAAAATCGAATTGACAAGTTAGACCCCCATTTTCTGCCGTCCCATCACGAGCGCAACGAAGTGCGCCAGATATGTGATGACTTATTAGATGCCGGCATTATCCGTCATAGTAGTTCCCTTAACGCTACGCTATAGTGCCAGTTAGAAAAATTATAATACTTTAAGGATATGTGTTAATTATCGCCCGCTGAACAAAATTACTGTCTGTGACCACTTCACGATTCCGACCTGATCAATAGAGGTCAACTAGTGATTTATATGGACGACATCTTAATTGCGTCGAGTGATTTTGAAACCCATTTGCAAGTGCTGAAAGAGGCACTTTATACCTTACGAGTGAATGGGCTACGACTTAAATTGTCAAAGTGTCGTTTTGCGCTCAAAGAGTTAGAGTATTTGGGGCATTTAGCGAACTCTTCTGGAAACATCCCGAAACCAGCTCATCTTCAAGCCATAGAGAGTCTGCCAGAACCTCGGGATAGGAAAAAATTAGAACGCTGTCTGGGTCTCTTTTCTTACTTCCGCCGTTTTGTACCCAACTTTGCCAAAATCGACTATCCGATGACGCGTCTGCTGAAAAAAAAATGCCCCTTACGTGTTCTCTGATAAGTGTCTTAAGTCCTTCCCAACACTGCAATCTAAACTGATCGAGCCACCTGTGCTGTCTATTTACAACCCGAAGTCAGAAACTGAACTACATTGTGATGCTAGTTCAGCCGGTTTTGGAGCGATGCTCCTGCAGAAACAAACTGATGATAAATTTCACTTGGTGTGTTAATTTTCAAAGACCGCTTCCGCCCCCGAATCCAAATTGCATAGTTATGAACTGGAGACCATGGCCATTGTATATGCCTTAAAACGTTTTGAGACATACCTGAAGTTCCTTCCGTTTAAGATAATTACAGATTGTAATTCATAAGCATTAACTCTTAAGAATGGTGGATCTTCCGCGAAAATTATAATTATACCACTGTACATCGGTCCGGCACTTGTATGCCCCATGTTGATGCACTTAGTAGACTAGAAACTGCTGCATATGTGGATGACGTAAACCTAGATTTCCTATTACAACTGACGCAAAATCGTGATCCAGTCAAACTTCGGAGTGTCTTGGAGAACCAAGAGCTTGCTGGTTTCGAGTTGCAAGATGGCGTCGTGTATCGCCGATCACCAACCAACGTACTTCAGCTTTATGTCCCTGCCGAAATGATTAACAGTGTCATTCGAACAGTGCATGAGAAGTTAGGTCATTTGTCCACTGAGAAGTGCTGTACTCAGATTAAAAAGCATTACTGGTTTCCGTATATGAAATCTTACGTTAATAATATTATTGAAAACTGCCTCAAATTGAATTATTATTCCGCTTCCGCTCACAGTAATAATGCTACTCTGCATATTATTCCGAAAATCTCTCTGCCGTTTGATACTCTTCATATCGACCACTTAGGACCCCTTCCGTTCCATACAGTCCAGGAAAATATATCTGTTAGTCGTTATTGATGCCTTTACGAAATTTGTCAAATTGTACCATGCCGCTACTACTCGTTCCCTGGAAGCATGTCACACCCTAGAGACGCAGTATTTTTCCAACAGTCGACCCCGCCGAATTGTTAGTAATCGATGTACGTGCTCCACCGAATTCGCTGATTTCTTGCAATCCCATAATTTAGTCCATGTCAGGAATGCCACTGCCTCCCCTCGGGCTAATGGTCCCATGCTTGGTAAATTGGCTGATCCATTGGATCATGCCGATTGGGTGAAACAACTTCCGAAAATTAAGTTCGCCTTAAATAATTCTGTCCATTCCACAACTAAATTTGCACCCTCCGTCCTGCTGTTTTGTGTCGAACAGCGCGGCGCTGTTATAGATGGGCTGACTGACCGTTTAGATGATAGGTCTACTGTGGAAGTGTCCCCAGTGGATATCCGTAAGATTGCCCGCAGAATATTGTCAAATCTCAAGAGTATAACACAGAGTACATGGGTAAATATCATCGCACTGCTGTTAATTTTGAAGAAGGTGATTTTGTCATTATCAAAAACATTGATACGACCGCTGGTGTAAACAAAAAACTCATTAGGCGATTCCGTGGTCCCTATGTCATTCATAAGAAACTTCCGAATAATCGGTATGTCAGCCGGGATATTTAAGACTCTCAGCTCACCAATTTCCGTATGACGGTGTGCTGGAGTCATCTAAACTAAAATTATGGCTCACTCCTGATTAAAATTGTGCTTTTGATGTCTGACAGCAGGCAATACCCCACCGTCTGGTTTGGCTCTGAGCCTCGCAAGTGGAATCGAGGTCGATTCCGTTGTCAGGACGGCCGAGTTGTAAAGTATTTATGTTATTGCAAAGTGCTTCTGCTATTTATTGACTATTGACTGCCGATGTGATGTTATTGTATCGATATATCATAAGATAGTATTTAAGTATCGATGTTAATGTTAAGTGGTATGAGAAAAGCGTGGTTTGGCCACACTGAGCGTGTCTCTGCCTCTTTTCCGGTTCTCCTGATGTCAAGCGCTCGCAATTGTGTGAAACCAAGGAAAAAAACTTTAATAATAAATATAATCGTGAATCGTTTTACGAATAAATAAAGAGTTAATAGCTCAGAAGTGGGATACGCCCAACACCCAATAAATATTCAACGCCCAATCTACAACAATGGGCCTGAATAAGGAGGAAATGATGAAACTGCTGAAGGCACATAATGTGGAAGTGCCGCCGCTGTCAACGATAGTACAAATACGCAAACTAGTGTCAAAATTGTCAAAGTCTGCTGCCGCCTCGCTGCCTGCCGTCTCAGTGTCAACTTTGCCGTCGACCAGATCTGCTGCCGCCTCGCTGCCTGCCGTCTCAGTGTCAACTTTGCCGTCTCAGCGTCAACTTTGCCGTCGACACGTTCTGCTGCCAACTCGCTGCCTGCCGTTCCAGCGTCAACTCTGCCGTCGACCAGTTCTGCTGTCGCCTCGCTGCCTGACGTCTCAGCGTCAACTTTGCCGTCGACCAGTTCAGCTGCCGCCTCACTGCCTGCCGCCTTAGCGTCAACTTTGCTTTCGACCAGTTCTGCTGCCGACTCGCTGCCTGCCGTTCCAGCGTCAATTCTGCTGTCATATGCTCCTGCTGCCGTCTCGCTGCCTGCCGTTCCAGCGTCAACTTTGCCGTCATATGCTACTGCTGCCGACTCGCTGCCTGCCGTTCCAGCGTGAACTCTGCCGTCATATGCTACTGCCGCCACCTCGCTGTCTGCCGTTTCAGCGTCAACCTTGCCATCATATGCTCCTGCTGCTGCCTCGCTGTCTGCCGTTCCGGAGTCAATGTTTCTGTCAACTGTGCCCGCTGCTGTCTTGCCATCTGCTGTTATGGCGGTCACCCCGCTTCCCTTGTCTTTGAACCTGGATGAGCATTAAGCTAACTTACGTAAACAGAAGGAAGTCTTGGAATTGCAACAGCAAATTGCGAGTTTGCAACAGCAGATCGATGTGTCTCCTGCCGTACCCAGTCAGCAGGTAACAGACACTAGTGTGATCGAGTCCATGGTCCCGCGGTTTTCGGCAGACAACGCTTACGATGTCAACAAGTGAATCAGCGACTTGGAAGACGCCTGTGAGATACTCCAACTGGATGCCCGCCTGCGACTGGTTGCATGTCGCCGGTTGTTGGAGGGCACTGCAGCAATGAATGCCGTCGCCAACAATGCTGCCGCTGCCGACGCCGTTAACCGTTCGTGTTGCGGTGATACCTTAGTAGATAAAGTATAACATCTACAGATGCTGAGTGTTGCCTTTGTGTCAAATCAAGTGAAAACCAGTGAGTTTACAAATATTTTCTCCCTCCTTGACTCGGGTAGTCCTAGAAGTTTTATTCGGCAATCTGAAGTGCCTTCCGCCTGTAGCGTGAAGTCAACCCTGTTGCACTGCCGTGGTCTGGGAAACAATCGACTTGTGTTATTGCGAAAAGTCCCATGTGCCATACGTATCTTAAGTCAAACAGTTTTACACAAATTTGATGTACTGCCCAACAGTGCCACAAATTTGCCAATGATTTTGGGCAGAGATTTCTTTTGTAAAACAAATATAAAATTATGTGAATTTAAAATAAATTATTCAAAAAGTCGATTGTTGGCCCTAAATAAATCTCAAAAAGATTGTAACGTGAAACTTACTGCTGTTCTTAATTCACTTGATTTGTGTAGATCAGACGTCAAACGCAGAATAGCCCCAATAGAGTCAACCCGATCGTTTAATGATAATGAGTTTATGCCTGCCGAATCACAATCGTGTACCACTGAGATAAATTGTTCCGTCATGTCGGATGATTCGCTGAGTGATGCCCTGGCGGCTAATAATGCAGTTGAGTTACCTGCTGTTAGTGAGGATGTGTTAAATATAGAGATTAGCCTGCCGTCAGAACAAGCTGAAAATTTGCAGTCTGTTATACCCGCCTCTTATGTTGATGTCCCTTTAGAACTGATTAAACCGACCAGTTACAAAATGAAAATCGAATTAACAAGTTAGACCCCCATTTTCTGCCGTCCCATGACGAGCGCAACGAAGTGCGCCAGATATGTGATGACTTATTAGATGCCGGCATTATCCGTCATAGTAGTTCCCCTAACGCTTCCGCTATAGTGCCAGTTAGAAAAATTATAATACTTTAAGGATATGTGTTAATTATCGCCCGCTGAACAAAATTACTGTCTGTGACCACTTCACGATTCCGCTCTTAGAGGATTGTGTCGAACATCTGGGGGGCAAATCGTTGTTTACTTTACGCGCAATTGTGTGAAACCAAGGAAAGAAACTTTAATAATATATATAATCGTTAATCGTTTTACGAATAAATAGAAAGTTTATAAATATGATAAAATTTTTAAATCAAAATTTCTGCATAATTAAGTCTCAAATTGTACTTTTGTTTTTATTTTTATTTAATGCAATAACTATTTTACTGTTCACAAGTCGCGAAAATCCGGGCTGCCACCTTGAAGGCGAATTATCGATAGTTTAGTTCCCGATAGTTTATATGATATTTTTGCACGGGCGTATGAATTGTTTTGGCTCAAAACCATAATTAAATGTGCAACAAAAACAATAAAACATGACTTCAAAAACTTGCACGCAAATTTCTGAATTTATAAATTGGGGTCAACATATATTATTGTGATATTATTGTTTGGAGCTGACGCTTAAGCTGAGCTTGTTCATTTACAACCCTATAACGGAGGATTTATGTATGAAAATTTAATTAAGCCCGAATATCTTAATGAAATTTCAACATTTTGAAGCTATCAGTCATGACCGAATACATATCAAACAAAAGCAAATCAAGTCTATTTTCTATCAAAAAAAAATTAAATCGATTCTATAGCTGATTTTTTGTTTTGGGATTTGCAATGGAAAAAAAAGTAGTGATTTTAGAACTGATTTTTTGCTTTAAAAAGTTATATATTTGGCACAAGTATTAATGTTTGTTTACCTCATCTCAACTTAAATTCAAAAAAATCAGAGAAATTGATTGATTGTTGAGATTGGTAGAGCAATCGATAGTGCCATCGATAGTTCTCCACCTCTAATTGCTAGAGGAAGTTAAAGTCTTCAAAATGCAAAACTTTGCATGTTTGTGGCCTCATTTTTTTACTAGAAAATGTAATCACTTCATATATATATACATATATAGTTTTAAACAAAGGTTGAAGCCTTGGCTTTAAAATTAAATTAATTTGAGGAAAATCCGTCCATTAGTTCATGAGCAATTGGCGATTTTGTGAAGCAACCGTATAATAACAACTACTTTTTTGGATGGCGCACTCATTACCGTAAGGTAAGACGTATTCTACGTCAAGAAACCGGGAACGTCGGGATAAGTGGTCGATTCCGAAATTCCCACGGGTCCCGGTAATCCTGTTGGGACCAATAAATCAGTCGGGACCCAAACAAAATGTACTCAATAAATGTTCTGTATTTACCAAAATTACCCACCAATTGCATATTTTAACTGACACGATATATCGCAAGTGCAATAAATGGGAGCATTTAGATGTACTTTGACTATTACGTAGTTTGGTCACTCTTTTCCAACGCGTGTAGAAATTTTGCAATTAATTTAAATAGGTTTTCGGAGTTCTGTGCGCCGCAACCCGGATACTCCCTTTTCGGACAAGTGTTTGCAGAAGCCTAGTTTTAAGCTGAAGATTCTTGGTTGGCTAGGTGCATATCAGTTGCTAGTGCATGTGTTTTGTGGGGTAGGACAGGTATCAAAAGGTCATAGAATATGTAAAGCAGGCAAGCTATCGTTCATATCCAAGAACCTTATTTATTGCAAAAATAACTTAATTCAATAAACTATTCTTTTCTTTTTTATGCTAATATATAGAAATCAAACAGGTACAAACAGGAGTTAACACATCGCTCGTGAGTTCTAACGCTCATTAGTTTTTTTTTTTTTTGGCTTAAGGCTCGTTTTCTATTCCTCTCACCATTGGCAGCTGTTTTACCGTGTGTTCGGCCTTCTTTTTGTGGCGCCTGTAGAACAAATGAGGTTGCAAATATAAAAAATTTCATGTGCCCCTACAAAATATTGGAGATTCTGCAACAATTTCATATCTGCTACCTATAATCACTAAGCAGAAATTAATATAGAGCATTCATTCAGTACGGCGAAGTTTATTATTCAGTACCAGTGAGATCAGATCCAGGCAGACAAAAGAGCGAAATGAGCGCTCTCTCGCCTCAAATTTTTGCCGACAAAGTGTGCAATGCAAAAACTGCAAGTCATTCCTTTGCTTGCTTTGCTTGCGAACGTTGGGCAACGGCAGACTCAAGCCGCTGGATCCAATCGTTGTGCATATGTACATATATGTATATATGTATATGTATATGCGTTCATATGTGAGCGAGCTCGCAGCCAGTGTGAGCTGTTTGTTGATAGAGAGGGCGCGTACCCTACCCCCCGTAGGCAACCAACGTTGGTTGGTTAGCATTAACAATATATATATTTAAATCATATATTCGATTTTTCATTGACAATTAGTGAAAATTGGTTCAAGGGGTATTTTTTATTTGTGCAGCTTGTGCTTTATACTACCCTTCCAACTTTGACTTTAATAAGCATATTGAAGCAAAACTCAAGAACTGCCGATTTACAATTTTTTGAAAATAACAAGAATACAGACCGCGCCTACAGCGTTGCCGAAAAGCAACAAAAACTAGTAAAAACTACATTTGGTTGTTGTACTTTATATGTAGACACATATGTATAAACTTGCTGTTTGTGGGCAAAGAAATATGCGTTGATAAAATTTTGGTTGGCGAGACATTGTTGTTGCTGCTTGTGAGAAATACTTTATCTTGCATGGATTGCTTTGATATGATTCGATTATAAATTTATGACATTTATATGCAATCATCACATCGGTTATAATGTGTCATTGTATTTTTTATATATTTGCGGATTAAATGTAATTATGTTTGTATATGTTTTATTAGTTCTAAGTTATTTCAATAGTTATAAGAAACCTGTAATAAATAGTAACAAATATAGCAATTAATAATAAATATACACATATTGTTAACATTGCACTTCTTTATGTTCCTCAACCTGTTTATAAATTGCCAAAATCCTAAAAGTGCGGCTGGTCAGTTAATGCCATAGCAATAACCACTCATACAAATGAGCTGGATATACATACATGAACACACACATGCAAATGCAAGGCATAGAGAAAAATATAAAAAATCTAGGCAAAGCACAAAGCAGGTAGCCCAACCCATGATAAAACTACACAAGGTAGTCCACTCGGCAAAATCATAGTCCCTTGATATAAGTGCGAGTGAAAGAGCGTTAACTAGTGAGTGTGAGTGAAACGGCTACAAAGTGCGTCATTTAACCCGCACATGGGGCAAAAAGTTTCCTTAGTTATGTCAAGAAATGAAGTGTTTATAATTTTATTTATATTAGTTTTGAATTGGACATTATTCTTTATTTTTGTTGTTGAACGGCCATTCTTTTGTTCAAGCTCTTAATTATAAAAAATATGCGTATTTTAAAATAAATAAATAAAATAAAATAAATTTTTGAGCTCTCAATAAGGCTACAGCCCAGAGACTGCTCCCACAAAGTTCTCTTCGCAATGCATTTTGGAACATGCCAAAGCTTTACGCCTAGCACGTGCCTGCGACAAAAACTGCAATAAGACATTTTTTAACTGGGCGCTTAAGGGTTAAAGCTCTGACAAAAAAACGTCCGCACATAACCTTTCAGTTCGACAAGCGGGCACGAACTGAAAATAGGGGACCAAAAACCGACCGACTTCGGCAGCCGAGTGGACTACCTTGTGTAGTTGTATCATGGCCCAACCAAACCAAACTCACATGTATTCACATACTAATGCATTATGCCCGTTGGTTGGTTGGTTGGTTGCCTACCCCCCGTGCGCCCTCTTTATCTACAAACAGCTCACACTGGCTGCGAGCTCGCTCACATATGAACGCATATACATATACATATGTATATACATATACATATGCACAACGATTGGATCCAGCCCAGCTAACCATCGGAGTCCGCAAGGTACTCCATTAGGACTCCCAGTACGGTGCGGTAAACCTCCAAGGGAGGCTCCTAAAGGTGTCCGAAAGGAGCATATTTGCGGGAGAAACGTGCATTTTAAAATACATGTAAAAAGTGTGCCCTGAGGACTCCTTAAATGAGCGATTTCGGAGTCCCAAAAGGCTCCGTCAGATAACCCGCAAGGACTCCCTGCGGACTCCTCTTTTCGACTAAGTTTTTTTGGAAAGGGACTCCTTAAATCATCCGAAGATAACCTAGACGGAGTGTTTTGGGATTGGTTTCGGGCTCCGATAATAGTCCGAAGAGGAGTCCCTACGGAAGGAAACATTGATACACGAGTTTGGACGATCAAGAAGCACGAAAAAAGTGTATGCAGCCCTGCGGAACCGACGTATTAAGCCGGTCCCAGTCCCAAGTCCCAGTGCCCGAAGCCTACGAGACATGCAAATTCGTGTTTCAAGTGTGTTAAGACTGACCATGTGTATAGAAACTGCCCATTCAAGATTGTGAATGCCGTCGCCAACAATGCTGCCGCTGCCGACGCCGTTAACCGTTCGTGTTGCGGTGATACCTTAGTAGATAAAGTATAACATCTACAGATGCTGAGTGTTGCCTTTGTGTCAAATCAAGTGAAAACCAGTGAGTTTACAAATATTTTCTCCCTCCTTGACTCGGGTAGTCCTAGAAGTTTTATTCGGCAATCTGAAGTGCCTTCCGCCTGTAGCGTGAAGTCAACCCTGTTGCACTGCCGTGGTCTGGGAAACAATCGACTTGTGTTATTGCGAAAAGTCCCATGTGCCATACGTATCTTAAGTCAAACAGTTTTACACAAATTTGATGTACTGCCCAACAGTGCCACAAATTTGCCAATGATTTTGGGCAGAGATTTCTTTTGTAAAACAAATATAAAATTATGTGAATTTAAAATAAATTATTCAAAAAGTCGATTGTTGGCCCTAAATAAATCTCAAAAAGATTGTAACGTGAAACTCACTGCTGTTCTTAATTCACTTGATTTGTGTAAATCAGACGTCAAACGCAGAATAGCCCCAATAGAGTCAACCCGATCGTTTAATGATAATGAGTTTATGCCTGCCGAATCACAATCGTGTACCACTGAGATAAATTGTTCCGTCATGTCGGATGATTCGCTGAGTGATGCCCTGGCGGCTAATAATGCAGTTGAGTTACCTGCTGTTAGTGAGGATGTGTTAAATATAGAGATTAGCCTGCCGTCAGAACAAGCTGAAAATTTGCAGTCTGTTATTTCCGCCTCTTATGTTGATGTCCCTTTAGAACTGATTAAACCGACCAGTTACAAAATGAAAATCGAATTAACAAGTTAGACCCCCATTTTCTGCCGTCCCACGACGAGCGCAACGAAGTGCGCCAGATATGTGATGACTTATTAGATGCCGGCATTATCCGTCATAGTAGTTCCCCTAACGCTTCCGCTATAGTGCCAGTTAGAAAAATTATAATACTTTAAGGATATGTGTTAATTATCGCCCGCTGAACAAAATTACTGTCTGTGACCACTTCACGATTCCGCTCTTAGAGGATTGTGTCGAACATCTGGGGGGCAAATCGTTGTTTACTGTACGCGCAATTGTGTGAAACCAAGGAAAGAAACTTTAATAATATATATAATCGTTAATCGTTTTACGAATAAATAGAAAGTTTATAAATATGATATAATTTTTAAATCAAAATTTCTGCATAATTAAGTCTCAAATTGTACTTTTGTTTTTATTTTTATTTAATGCAATAACTATTTTACTGTTCACAAGTCGCGAAAATCCGGGCTGCCACCTTGAAGGCGAATTATCGATAGTTTAGTTCCCGATAGTTTATATGATATTTTTGCACGGGCGTATGAATTGTTTTGGCTCAAAACCATAATTAAATGTGCAACAAAAACAATAAAACATGACTTCAAAAACTTGCACGCAAATTTCTGAATTTATAAATTGGGGTCAACATATATTATTGTGATATTATTGTTTGGAGCTGACGCTTAAGCTGAGCTTGTTCATTTACAACCCTATAACGGAGGATTTATGTATGAAAATTTAATTAAGCCCGAATATCTTAATGAAATTTCAACATTTAGAAGCTATCAGTCATGACCGAATACATATCAAACAAAAGCAAATCAAGTCTATTTTCTATCAAAAAAAAATTAAATCGATTCTATAGCTGATTTTTTGTTTTGGGATTTGCAATGGAAAAAAAAGTAGTGATTTTAGAACTGATTTTTTGCTTTAAAAAGTTATATATTTGGCACACGGTTTGCTAAATTTTATTTAAAATGATTTATATTGCTTTTTATATTCAATAATTATTTTATTCATTATTATTATTTAAAAATAATAATCGCAATATAGAATTAAAAATAAACAGAAATAATTAAAACTAATTTTTCTCCTTTTTGGCATAACGTTCCTTAGAGGTTTGGAACCATTTTGCGCTGGCTCTGTTGAACTCTTTGTCTGAGCCAACAAATTTCAGGTTAAATGCGCCTGAAAAATACCAATGTTAGTTGAACGATTTTTTGCCATTGCGTCAACCGCTTTTTTTTTAGGCGTCCCTTTCCACGAATATTGGGAAGCGACGTTGTCGTCCAAAACCTTGCGCCACATTGCGCGAATAAACCTTGACGGATCACTCCCGTCGAGCTTGAACATCTCATCTTGCTAAAAATTTTTTTAGATAAATTAAAATTTAATTTTATATTAAGCCAAAGCAAACTAATGTTCACCCAAACCCATTTACTTACCAATTTGTCGCTTAATTCCGGGAATTTTTTTCAATTTTTCCTCCAGCTTCTCAAACTCCTCGACAGATTTGATTTGTTTTTGTAAAATAGGAAGTTCCTTTTTGGGCGTTATCGCTGACAATAAAAGTTTCACTACTTTCCGCGATGCAACCTACGTTATCGTTAATTTCTTCATCTAACTCACAAATCACTTCAGTTTTACAATTTTCTGTTAACGAAGCTATAACTTTATCCGATTTTTTTTTTATGAGCCTTCGTTTAGACATTGTTAAAAAGTTTTATTTATTACCCTTAAACGCTTTGAAAAACACGTCCAACACAAATAGGCGAAAATTTGCACTGGTAAACGGACGTGTAACACTAAGCAAATCAATGAATTTTCGCTTCTAAGAAATGCAAATGCATAGAAAAAACAACAAAATAAGATTATGTCACAACATGAGGCAGTGCTCCCTTAACGTGCACACTTTGTCGGCAAAAATTTGAGGCGAGAGAGTGCTCATTTCGCTCTTTTGTCTGCCTGGATCTGATCTCACTGGTACTGAATGATAAACTTCGCCGTACTGAATGAATGCTCTATATTATTTTCTGCTTAGTGCTATAATACAACCAGGTTTTTGTTAAGATATAGCCCTTCAAAGTTGTCTGATTTTCAGTGTTATACAAAAATAAAATTTTAAGGTTATTAGGTCGGCTTTGAGATAAAAAATCTCAAAAACTAGTAAACGGATCGTCATTATTTTTAATTTTATCGATAAAACTATTTATAAGAAAAACAATACAAAACTAATTTCAATTTTTATTTTGCGTTTGGCCAGGTAAATCGATATTTACCAACTATCCATTTTTTCACTATTTATCAACTTTGATGGAAAAAAAATCTATAAAATTCTATAAATGCCATATTTAAAAAAAATGTTTGGTTATTCCTTAAAATAATGCAAAAAATTTATCTGCCCGCCCTTGCCCCGTTTTTTTCTAGATGTAAAATATTGAAAAAAGGCATAGGTCCAAAATTGTGCTGCGTGCATTTCTGGCTATTTATGACCTTCTGCTGTAGATTGTTGGCAATATTTGACAAAAAATTAAAAAGTGCGTACCAAAATAAAAAAAAAATTTTGTTTTAATATTTGTAACATAAGTTTTAAATTTTAAAAGCCTTTCAAACAAACTTAATAAACGCTCATTTTATAGGTTAATTAATTATCAATCATATGACTTTAAAATTGATCGATTTCTCATTTGGTTCAAAAGTTATGATTTTGCAATGAAAAATTAGAAATGGAGCCACTGTGCGTCGTCGGTACCCGTTCCGAAGCAAAAACTACGCAAGGCATTTTAAAAAAAAATATAATTTTTTACAGTGCTTTTTAAAAATGTTCTTGCTGATATGGGATAATGATATTTTCTTTATAGAAAATGATGATGGCAGAGCACAATGCTTGATTTGCAAATATATTGTTTGTCGCAATGCTCAATTTTATTTATGATGGCATTATTTGATTTGCCACAGTAAATAACATAAATGTAAACGTTAACTTGCAGCATACACTGTATTGAGCACACTTCGTGTTTTCTTCGCAGCGCACGCAAATTGTGCTTGTGTGCTTGCGAAAACTGTTAAGGTATGTGTGGTTATCACTGCACTATGGTTATTTTATGCTTTTTTTTTGACATAAGTTACAATTATGGAGATATTGGATTCAAGTTTGGTACGATCTCATTAAACTAGTTACCAAGTTTCGCTTGATTTAACCCACTATATCTTATAGTCACCATATAAACTATTTAATAGATTTTTGACAAAAAAAATCTTTTTATTAGGTATAAAACTGAAATTGAATTTGAACACAGAAATTCTAATTTTTAATGCGTGAAACAGTATGGTTCAATAAACTTTGAAGTTCAACCTCGGCATGAGATTCACAAACAATAATTTTTTAAGGATAGCTTTTTGCTTAAGCAAACAGAACTCTCTCAAAGCTGGGGAATAATTTATATAAAACTTGTGAGTTAACAAATGAACGTATTAATAGATATTGGTGTTTGGTTAATTGACATTTCATGAATAGAACTAAAACCTCTAATATTTTATATGAATTCTTGATTTTACGGTTGTACTTAGCCCAATAAGCAGTTATTTTCTTTAAATCTAAGCAATGCATTTCTTTAGCTTCCTTAAGTAATTTTCGTATCCCTTGATTTTAATGCAAAGTACAGCCAAATGGATCAAAGTCTGAGTTTTTTCTGTATTTGTGCCCTCTTTTGTGCGCCAAAGTTTAAAGATGTGCATGCGTGAAAAAACACAGTTATAAGAATCGCATATAAAAACAAAACGGGATAGAAACTGTAAAAATGTAAATGAAATATTGTATAAAAACACAACTGACGAAAACAAAAGCAACACCACAAAACAAGGGAAGAGCAACTGATCGTGTTGCAAATTTAACCTTGAAAAATCGTAAGACGTTTTTAGTTTTTTGATGTCCACACCGCAACTTTCCGCAGCCAACCTTTACGTTTCTATTAGCTGAAAACATAGACAAATACAATGATAATACACACAATGGGGGATCGGGGGGTAACACAACTAAATCTCCAACTAATCATAAAAAAGACGTTCACAAAATGCACAAAAAATATTAAATCGATTTTGTTTATTTCACTAGAAAAACTTAGGGACTAATTTTATTTTGACTATATATTTTTTTAAAGTAAATACCTTCAGCTTCAAAGTGCATTTTAAATAATTACTATCGGATAGCTCTAGCGAATGTTTGACCACTTTGAAATGCAATTTTGTTGTGACAAAAACCTTGCTAAACTCTGCTGCAAGAATGTACACATGATCACGCTTTGCATTCTCTTTTTAGAAAGTCCTGTTAGGTTTCCGGACAAAACCGGTTTGTTATCAAGAAGTTTGGACATTCAAGAGACAATTTGTGTACATTGCGTCCAAATATTTTATGATCGCAACTACTGTGCAGCGAAAGGGTTATTACTAGTAGAGAGAACTCGATTAATTGGAAAACATTTTTGAGAGAATATTGTTTTTAAGCAAAAATTTAAATTTAAAGATTATTACTTTAAAAAAAATATTATTATTATTATTATTATTAAAGAGAAGGCTAACAATGAATTTTTAACCTACTACTTATTTTTAAGAGCGCTAGCTGCAAGGCTTTCGGCTCGCTTTTTATTAGTTATGTACAATTTTAAGTATATGTGTTTATATTTATATTTTGATTGTAAGTCCTAAGTTTTTTATAAAATTTATTATGGTGGAGATGTTGGCTGGGGTGGGAATTTTGAGTATTTCTTCTGGAGGGAGGGGCAGGTTTGCTCTCCATCTGTTGGTTTTTGGGCAGTCCCAGATGATGTGCTTTATTGACAAAGGGTGAAAATTGCACAGGTTGCAAGCCGGAGGAGGCTGACCTAGGAGCAGGTGGCCATGCGTAAGATTTGTGTGTCCGATTCGGAGTCTGGTGTAGATTTGTGTGTCTCGTGCGCTCATGTGTGACGGGTATGTTGGATTTTTTCCGCTGTTGTTGAATTGCTTGTAGTGGTGGGATACTTGGAGCCAGTCGGTTAGATGTTTGTTCTTAATAAAGTTTGACAGCAGTCGAAATAAGTCTGACTTTTCCGCAATTTCGCTTGTTTGAGACTGGGTTGTAGCAGCCAGCTTTGCAATTTTGTCTGCTTCTTCGTTTCCGTGGATACCAACATGTCCGGGTATCCACATGATCTTTATATTTTTGTGCTGGATAATGAGGTCACGAGTTTGGGAGATAATGTTTTGGGTGTTGTTGGGGTTTTTTAGCGCTGAAATGGTGGATCTGCTGTCCGTGCAAATAATGTGTGGGTGGTGATGAGCCGAAGCACGCCTTACTGCCTGCAGTATGGCGTAAGCTTCTGCTGTAAATATTGAGCAGTATGGGTTGATTTGACCGGAATCCAGGATGGTGACATCGTTTTTAATTACCGCGTATGAGGTGTTTGTGGTAGTTTTTGAGCCATCGGTGTATAAGAATGTAGCATTTTTGTAGGCTTCGCTGTTCCTCAGTGAGCTGAATAGTTTGCGGTAAAGCAGGGGGGAGGTATCTGCTTTTTTAAACTTTTCGATGTCGGAAATGAATGATGAGGGTTCTATGAGCCAGGAAGGAACCTTATTCGTTTGGATGAGCGTTGGTGGGACGTCGATCAACATGTCAGATGACAATTTGAGGCTATTGAATACCGCAGAAAGTTTTTTTGGAAAAGTTTTACGTTTAAAATAGTTAATATACATACATATTTAAAAAAAAAAATCCGGGAAAATATCGGGACCCGTGGGATAGGCACAAAATCGGGGCAATTGGGATGGGAAAAGCGAACTTGATTTCGGGACGGGATGGGAAGCAATTTCTTTCCCGATCCCATCTCTATTATAAACCTTATAAATGTTTAAATTAAATTGAAATTTTTCAAACACAATTAAATATATTGGTTTTTCACCATAATATTATAGTATTATATAGTATTATATTTTGCAATATTTAGGTATATAATCATATCAATATACTTCAATGAGTGTCAATATATTTGAAAAACGATGAAGGAATCATTAAGTCAACAACAGCAAAAGCGTATTAACACACCGCCCGTGAGTTTGAACACTCCTTAAATTTTTTAATCGTATGTGTTCTATGTAGTGTGTTACATGCCATTGCTGACGTCATTCTTTTTCTTTGTTGTGCTTTATTGTTTGTTGCCCTTGACCTTGCGATTGTTGCGTTGTTGCTGTTTATTTGTTGACACTGCTATTTTTTTGGACGTTGCTGTAATAAATTTAAGTAATATGTGCCTTTATTGAAAAATTTAAAGTTGGCTTGAATTCACCTTGTACCACACTCACATCTAGATGCACCTCATTTAATTTTTCGTTGACTGCCTCGAGGCTCTGCACTGGTGTCTTATTGTGAAGCTCCAAGTTAATGTTTTCTTCCTGTTGCTGTGGCAACTGCGAACTCTGTTCCATTTGTTGCTGCTGTGTTTGTTGTTGTAGTCTCTCTTCAACTATTAGAGCCTCTTCGCCAGTGATGCCATTAAGCACATTATCCGGTACATTATTGAGCACCTCCTGCGCTACAAAAACTTCGGCTGGCTTTCGCTGTTCGATTTCGAGGTTGTTGTTGTGTGTCCATTCGATATACTCTTTGTAATACTGATACACTGGTATAACAATAACGGAGATATCATCAACTGTGGCTGCCGCTTTACTATCAGCCAAACGCCAATGACCCGAATCGTTAATTTTTCCGCGCGCGCGCGCTACCAGCTCCTGGGCGACCATTGTGTAGCGATGGCTTTCTTTGGGATATTGCGAAAGCGTTTGAAACACAGTTCGCGCGACGGCTTCATTTTCAGAAACATCCCAGAGACCATCCGTGGCCATCACGAGTATGCCATAATCACCATCCTCGTTGTATTTATCGGCTATGCTAACAACCTGACTAAGATCACGTTGCAGTACATCGGGCTGCGCGGTAAGAAAAGGTTTGATCGCTATGCCTGTGTTTATTGCAAGTAAATCGTGATCACCAAAACCTCTAGTGACGCCCAGCGTACCCAGCAGCCGGCTGCGCTTTCCCTCACCATTGACCACCGGCATGAGCAGATCTTCGCGAGTTAACGTTTTGTATGTCCAGCCTTTCATGGTGCCATGTCGGCACAATATTCGCTGGCCCAAGTTTTTAATATGTGGGCGCTTTGCATACTCCATGGCCACATACTGCTTTCCCATCAGCTGTGGCTTTAAGCGAGCTACGTTTAGCAAACGATCCCGTTCCGTTTCCGGTGTATGATCCGCTGAATAGGGCGTGGGATAGCTGTATGCCGTGTCGACAGAATGAGACGCATTTCGGTGGCGGTTTATTGGTGTTGTTTGCGTGGCGATTGCTTCGGCTCGCTGTTGGCAGAGCACAGCGCGACTGTCGCCAGCATTCGCCACAAACATTTTTCCATCAATAAAGAGCGTTACGCAGGCAGTGCAGCCGCCGGGATCCCTGTACAAAAATCTATTCCTGTCCTGCGCTATTAAGGAATCCATGTGAAAGAACGCGCTTTCTAGCGCCCCAACAATAAGCTCATCCCTACTAACTCGTCGCTGAAAGTATGTAGGATGCGGAAAGTTTTCAAGGAACTGCAGCTTTCCATTTGCGCTATCTTCACAGCGGGGCAGTAACTGCTCAATGCAGTCCACCAACTTTTCGTGCAATATGTGGTGAAATTGATGCGAGGCAGCCATTGCTGCTCCACAGCCAGCGTGGCCATCATAAATGCCAAAATAAATGTAAGGCAGATCAGGATGCTTGTGTTCCGGATCCGAAAGCACTTGTCTGAAAGCAAGACGATAAAAAGAACACCCATTTAGTTGCATTGTAAAAAATCACGTATTTTTTTTTTTTTGTCATTTTAACCAGTCTAGTCCGTATCAGAGCTTTGAACAGGTCCAGTAAACCGTTATTGGTGTATGCTGCCTTAAAGATGAAGGTGGGCATGCTACCTTGCAAATTTGAGGACTCCAGCACAAAGTTAGCAAGAGGTGTGGAAGGGGGGCGGGGTTTTTTGAGGGTTACCAGTAGCTATCTTCTCACCTTATTTGGTAGTTCTAGCTGTAAGGATGTTGTGAAATATGTAGATTTGTCGATGTTGAGTTATGGAACCACAATCTTGGCACCTAATCTGTCCCGGCCATAGGTAAAGTTGTTTGCAAAGTCTTTAGCATGAATGGTGTGGACGGACGGACGGACAGACAGTTAGACAATATGACGGACATTGCACAAACACAATATGCTCTTTACTTTCGGTATCGAGTATAAAAAGATTTGTTTAATTTTTAAAATGCTTAAAATGGTGGAGCAAAATATACTTGTATTTTATAGACAGCATGCTTTCTTCAATACACACTTTCATACGTACAATATGTACATTGCATATCTAAAGTTTTGTTAACAAAATCGGAAAACTTTGTTTCTGTAATTTTTTTATTACGGTTAACTTCGATCTATCAACCATTACTGATTGTTAACACCGAACGTGTGGTAGTTCATCGGCTTACCGACAAAATGCTGCTTGATCTTCGTTCCACTCGGATTTACCAGAGTTGACGCACTCGGCGTAACCACTGGCCCAGGGCAGCATATTGATATCGCGCGGCACAATAATTGGCCGAACATTGTGATCGGCAGAGGCTCGCAGCTCGTCATTGGTAAGAAGCTGTAAAAATGGGGGCCGTCCATATGGAAACTTGTCGAGTAATCCATGCCGTTGGTGTAAGCACCGTTGATGATCCCGCTCCTTTTCGTTGCTCGGCTGTGATGGCAGGTCGGGCGCAATCGCCGATACGAATCGATTTTTAATATTATTGAACATAACTATGAGAATTGCCGGGCTTTAGCAAAATCAATTTGTTTCAACACACTTGTCGTTTAAACGTGCACTGGTTACCTGCTTCGCGCTCACTCCCACTGACGTGGCGAGATTGCTGTAGGTTTAAGATTTCTAATGCAATTTTTCGAGCGTGCTGTGTTCAATTTCTCTTATATCCTTATGCATATGCAAGCTTTTTATATGTGCAATAACAGTGTGATACTACCCAAGACAAATGCACATTTACTAGGTTCTGGAATTGGAATAATCGATTGTTGTTTGACAACTTTAAGCTGGTATTATTTTTACTTAGGGCCAATTCCTCAATGTTAGCTTAACTAACCTTAGTAAAGTCAAAATTTAGTTTCTCAATGTCCGATTCGAGCTGACCGAGGCTTCAGTACCGTTGAAATCATCGTTAGGCAAACAATCTGACACTTGCTTTGTATTTGTTTTATTATTATCCAATATATTTTTATTAGACTTCCTAAGGTCGACAAGTACATGCTCCTTAGCAACCGAAAAGTTTTCAAACGTTGCCGTTAATGTTTTTCAGCCGGGCTCAATATATTTAATGTTTTACTCATTTTAATTTTATTAACAGTTTTGAGTTGCCAATAGAAAAATTCTGTATTCAAAAAATAACTGATACGCTCTTAAGGTCTGGTAACATTAATAATGCGATAGTATTTTAACGTATAAGTTTAACATTGCATTGAGAAAACCAAATTAGTTAAGACCCGTTTAAGTAAAGCCATAACTATATACCGAGTTTAACCAAAGAAAATAAAATTACAACAATTGGCAAGAAAATCTCTTTTCAATGTATTCGAGCCGGCAACTTCTATTGGTTTTGTCTTTTTTTGCCACCGCTTCAGTAAGTACGAGCGACCGCGAATAGAAAGTACAAAAGTTTTTGTTTCACTTGCCTTTTCGCTCGTCGTCTACCGTACGACAAACAAAAACGGTAAATATATGTTAGCATTTGTATGCAAGTGCGTTTGTTACATATATTTTTTGCCGGGCCTGCTTGTTGAGATTTTTGTTATGTAGGATACTTTTTCTTTGTCGGGGGCAAAAGACATCGACAATATTACTACTGAATACACTTTCTGAATTCGTGTGCAATTTAGCATAACTGTATGATAGTTTAGTTGGCAAAATTGTTGGCTAGTGTCATAGAATTAAAAACTTGAAAGCGTATTTATGACCAGCAATTGAAAAGTTAAATTTGACTGTGTTAAAATGTGATCGTGGCAATTGTGTTCAATTTTTTAAACCGTCTAAACTATTATTTTTGTCAATTTATGAGCAAATAACATAAATTCATTTATGCACTTAAATTATTATATTTAATTTGTTTTTTACATATTTTTGAACAGTTCATCATAACGTTAAAGCACTCTAAAGTATAAAATACATTCCACACAATAAATATAAAAAAAGATTCTTTAGAAACATCATTAAAATGATTTGTCTTCACGCATTATATATTTAGAGTGGTATAAGTTTTTTTGAAGAGTTCAATAATATGTAAATATACTAATACAAATGCATGAATGAATTTGTTATTTTTTCATGAGTTGAGACAGTTTAAAATAATATTGCCACGCACACATTTATTGGTGCTGCATATGCATAGCCAAATTTCAGTTTTGCAATTGCTTGTCATTAATACTCTTGCTTGTCTTTAGTTCTATGACACTAGCCAACAATTATGACATCGCAACTACCATACAGTTATGCAAAGCTGCACACAAATTCCGGAAGTGTATTCTGTATTGCATTTATCGATTTCGTTTGCCGTCGACACAGAAAGAGGAAAAATATTACAAATAACAAAAATCTCGGCGAGCAGGCCCAGCTAGAAGTTTATGTATCAAACACTTGCATACAAATACTTACGAATATTTACCGTTCTTGGTTGTCGTACGATAGACGAAGAGCGCAGAAGCAAGTGAAACAAAAACTTCTGCAACATGCTATTCGCTTTCGCGCTCGCTCATACTTACTGAAGCGAAGGCAAAACCCGGCAAAACCAAGAGAAAGCACCAAGTGTGGAAACATGAGATTAAAATGCTTTAAAAGCTCTTGTTAGGAATTGCACAGTCTATAATATTTGAGGTCTGTGGTTTAACTAGCTCCGACTTCAACCGGAAATTGAGAAATTGGCCCTTAAGGACAAAATTGTATTTGTCTACGCTAGGAAGTTTCGTTTTTTAATTTCAAATGCAAGCTTACTGACACTGACACGTTATCGATCAATTTTCTTGACTTTATTTTTGCTATAACGACCAAACACCCAATAAAAATATATTAGCAAGTTATTTTCCGTGCCTTTTTTTGTAATATACCAACTTATGTCTTACAAGGACAGCCCCGCACTTTTTACTTTTTTATTACTAACTAATCAACACACGCTTTTGGTACTAAACAAGACGTTGAATGCGTTGATTTATTTTCTCTTATCGGAAATTTATAATGAAAAAGATGAATTATAAATAGCGATGGGTTGCGAATCCACAAACTTATATCGAACAATCGAATAACTGATAATGATGCGAAATATTTATAATACATAGATGGCGTATTTTTTCGTACATCAACGTTATAATAGCCTATTCACACTAGGGCACATCACGGGGAACGATGAGAAAATGTGAAAATCGTGATCACATTACAACATTATATATCAAGCGTTTTTTTTTTCTCTTAACTAAATATTTTTTAAAAGAATGGATACACGAGATTAAGCTATATCTATAGTTGCTATACAGCAGAGTATGCTTGATGATCTTGTTGGCCATTTGAAAGAAGCCTGTAATGACGAGGATTTTGACGATGAGCAACTTGATGCACTTGTTACAGTACCTCGGAAGATTTAGGCGCATGTAAGTGAAAATAAAAATTAAAATGAACTAAATTATAACTTACTATTATAAATAAAAAATAAAAAGAAATAGAAAATTTTTAGATGCGGTTTGGACAGTGTGTTTTTTCTATGGCCACGCAAATTTTAACTTACTATTATAACTTACTATTATAAATAAAAAATAAAAAGAAATAGAAAATTTTTAGATGCGGTTTGGACAGTGTGTTTTTTCTATGGCCACGCAAATTTTCTAAATTCTCTAGCCACAAGTCCAGGAGGAATGCCTCCTTTTCGGGAGCCAAAAATGTGCGATTTGCAGTGTTTTTCCTCACTAAATTCGAAAATATTTTTTTACTACATACGTAATTTGCATTTGACTGAAGGCCTGTTTACTCTCGACACAACTAACATAACAAAAAAAAGCTTATCTTAATTAAAAATATCGTCAGGAATTGTTGCATTAACTCTCGACATAACTTAACTTAAATCATGTTATGATTATGTTAGAAGTATTGTTAAACAAAGAAAAATAAACACCTATTATCACATATTGATAACATCTGCATTCAACATATTGACAATTTGCAGTTGTAGCCCAAACATCCAATTTTTTAATTATATTATTAACGTCGTTTGACTTTTAGTCATAATTTAAGCTATGATTTTGCACTTACATTATTAAATTCTGCTCATCCATTTTGAATAAGATGTTTAATTGTAGTTGAATAACGGTTTGCAAGACTGTTTTCGATCAGCAAACAACACTGTTCGACATAAGAAAATTAAGTTATTTCTCCAACCTGCATGTTCAAAATTAAGTTATGTTCCGTTAAATTATTTTATTTTAACGCTAACATTGAGAGTCATAAGGTAGATTGAGTCAGCTGACTCTTAAGTTATTTTATGTTAAGTTATGTCGAAAGTAAACAGGCCTTGACATTGTTTACATTAAAGGCCTGTTGTTACAAACCGAAACCGAATTCAGTACATTTGCGACTGCGATAGAAACTGCAACCGAAACATTGGTATTTTTCGGTTGCTAGCAATCGTAATCGAATTCAGTACATTAGCAACCGACACCAAAACAAGTACGTTTGACTTTATTCGGATGCTGCCAACCGTCGATCAACTGTTTTCTACAAACGCAGCCAACTTAACGCTGGTTTTTTCTAAATTTTTTCCATGTGAATTCGGTTGCAATTGATGACCAACAACCAATAGCTGTAAATATTTTTTGTATTTGGGTGTATGTGCGTTTGTTTCATTGCTTGCCGGGTCGCCTGTCGAGGTTTTTGATATTATCCCTTTTTCTGAGTCAGCGGCAAACGAAGTCGACAAATGCACCACTGAATACACTTTCGGAATATGTGTGCAATTTCGAATAACTGTATGGTAGTTGAGTTGGCAAAATTGTTGGCTAGTGTCATAAAACTGAAAACATGGAATAGTTCTAATGACCAGCAATTTAATACTGATATTTGGCTGTGTGGGTTCATGTATGCTTATGCTGCATATTGATGTTTGTAAAGAATCTTTTGTGCAATCAATGCATACATGAACACACAGCCAATTATCGCTTTTCAATTGCTGCACATCAAAGCTATTTCATAATTTCTGCTTTATGACACTATTCAGCAATTTCAGTAGTACAGTAGTGCATTAGTGTCGATGTCGTTTGCCGCCGACAAAGAAAAAGGAAGAAAAAAAACTAATGAGTGTTAGAACTCATGAGCGATGTGTTAACACCTGTTTGTACCTGTTTGATTGCTATATTAGCATAAAAAAGAACAGAATAGTTTATTGAATTTAGTTATTTTTGCAATAAATAAGATTCTTGGATATGAACGATAGCTTGCCTGCTTTACGTTTTCTATGACCTTTTGATACCTGTCCTACCCCACAAAACACATGCACTAGCAACTGATATGCACCTAGCCAACCAAGTATCTAGAGCTAAAAACAAGGCTTCTTCAAGCACTTGTCTACAAAACTATTTTTCTTCCCCCCATAATTGAGCTTGAGTAAGAAAACAAGATTTTGCCTTTCAAGGCAGTCAAATATCAGTTTTGCTATTGCTGATCACACATTCACTTCCCAATTTTTACCCTATGACACTTTCTAACAATCCTTGCAATACAGTTATGCAAAGATGTACACAAATTACGAAAGTGCATTCAGTAGTGCATTGGTTCATATGTAAATCTAAGCGCGCGTTTGCCGCTGACACAGAAAAATTAAAAATATCAAAAATAACAAAAACCGGTCATTTGTTTATGTTTTCCATATATTCCGTTCGGTTTCCGTTGTATGTGGCAACCCACGCAAAATCGTCCAGCAACCGAAACTGCAATCGATATTTTTTTCGGTTTCCGGTGTATGTGACAACAGGCCTTTATTCCCAATTCACACTAGGGCACATTTAACATCTAACATCAAAGATGTTACGTATGAAGTACCCGTTCCAAGTTTTCTCAAAATATTCCAACATCTTGTGGAAATGTTCCTAATCCAAGTGTTTTTATTTAGTTAGTTTCGATATTTTTGATTCCACCACTAAAAAATTGTCATTCACAACCAAAATGTAAATAATGTATACGCAAATGAATGGCAAATAAATTATGGCGGGCAACGGCAACGGTAAGTAATAAGGCATTTACATTACAGTGAGTTTGCTTCCGATATCGTCATCGACTCAATAACTCAGAATTGGTGTTTACATTGGCTCAAAAGTGAGTTATTGCGTTAAGCGTCAACAGCTGTGTTTTGCTTGCAGTCGAAAAATTGAACAAATTATTAATAACAAAGTAATAAATAAGAACAAATTATGTATGATTGCATGTGCGATGGAGCAAAACAACGCAATGATTATGAGTGCTATGAATATGGGTGGGATATCTTCGGGAACATTAGATTTGCTAATGACTTCCCAAATAATAGCTTGTTGCTGCATTTTGGATAATTTTTGCAATATGCATAACAGCTCAGTGAGCGACAACTGGCAACGTGAAGCTCAAAATGATCAGCCAGAGTTTGAGGTTTGGCTTGGAAATATTAATCCAAGTGCTGAAACAATAAGGCAAGCCCTAGCAATTAATTTCATCAACAATAATTCTATTTAAATAAATAAATTTTATTCATAAAAAAAATAGCATTTATGTATTTTTAATTGTTATTCGCGTTCATTAACCCAAGCATTTCTTCTTGAAAATTATCAGCGCGATCTGCCATAAGCTTCATTACTTTCAACTTTTCCTTCTCTATTTGAACAATTTCTCTATTATCAACTCTTCGTCGCTTTGGTTGTGAAGGCGACTCTGTAGTTGAGGTTTCGGTTTCTGTTGTGCTGCCGTGGTCTTCTTCAATTAGGTGGGAGAAGTCTGCAAAATTTTGATTATTAATACAAATATCTAATATTGTTATAATGCAATGTATCACCTGTGCTATCAATTGGACTGCATTCCAATGCATTGTAATACTCCCAGGTTGAGGAAGTGCCACCTGATGCTCCCACTTTAGCACGTTCAGCTCTATAAATATATATTAATAATTATATAAATATGTTTTTGAAAGAATAGTTTTTTTATTTCAATCTGACCTGTACTTCTTCATGAGGTTCTCCAATTTGTTTTTTATCTCAAAGTGAGACGGTCCAAACTCTTTCATATTTTCCGCGTTTTCCTTATGGATATGTGAATTTTAGCGTGCTCCACGAAATCCATCAATATTTTCCTGCCATAACTCAATTAACGTGTGTGTGGCAGCAGTTGACCACACAAATCTCCGATCAGAACCTTTAATTTGGTTGAAGTGAGTTCAAATGTATAGCATAGTAAAAAACCCCTAACTTACCATTTTTTTGAGACGTTTTTGCCAAATTTAGATTTTTTTTAATTTCATTTATCTAGTGGTGAGAGTTCGAAAATATACCCGATTATATACTTAAATGGGCAGTACTTTTGAGTAAACCGAATGTATATCGAGTACAAGCAACTGCATCCAAACTTAACTCAACTTTTTGTCATCACTACTTTTTGTATGGGAAAAAAGCTGCTTGTTGCCCTTAACGCCAAACTCAAATAAGCAGTGCCAGTGTAAACGCCGTATAAAATGCAAATAATTTACATTATTTTATTAATATATTCGTATTTAGCAAGACAAACTACAGCAAATCGGACAATATGGCTGCCCGAAATGGAAGCACTCCTGCTGGACTTGTGGGCAGAGTGTATTGATGATTTACGACCTCTATATGACATCCATCTTAATAATAAAAAATATTGTTAAAAACAACATTGACTACTAAACAACTTTGTTTACCAATTGCTCCAATGCACTGTGGAAATCCAAGGGCTTCATACCCAGCGACGCATTCGTCCACCATATCCTTTTCCCAAAACTCTCCAAACCGCATCTAAAAGTTTTTCGATTATTTATTTAGTACTTATTAATTTTTATTTTCACTCACATGCGCCCAAATCCTCCGAGGCATTGCAACAAGTGCATAAAGTTGCTCATCTTCGAAATCCTCGTCTTCACAGGGTTTATTTAAATAGTCAGCAAGATCAACAATCATACCCTGTTGCTGAGCAACTATAGATATTATCTCTAAATTTCTTTTATCCATTCTTTTGTAATATTTTGTTACGACAAAAAAAAATACGTGGTGAAACATGCGATTATTTTAGAAGACGCAAGATGTTAAATGTTAGATGTTGCAATGTGAACACAATTTCACATCTTCTCATCGTTCCCCGATAAGTGCCATAGTGTGAATAGGCTATAACATCTTACATCAAAGATGTTACGTATGAAGTACCCGTTTTAAGTTTTCTCAAAATATTCCAACATCTTCTGGAAATGTTCCTAATCCAAGTGTTTTTATTTAGTTAGTTTCGATATTTTTGATTCCACCACTAAAAAATTGTCATTCACAACCAAAATGTAAATAATGTCTACGCAAATGAATGGCAAATAAATCATGGCGGGCAACGACAACGGTAACTCAAATGCAAATTATTTATGTTATTTTCATAATATTTTCGAATTTAGAAAGAAAATGTACAGCAAATCGAACAATATGGTCGCCCGAAAAGGAAGCACTCCTGCTGGACTTGTGGGCAGAGTGTATTGATGATTTACGACCTCTATATAACATCCATCTTAAGAATAAAAAATATTGTTAAAAACAACATTGACTGCTTAACAACTTTGTTAACCAATTGCTCCAATGCACTGTGGAAATCCAAGGGCGTCAAACCCTGCGACGCGTTCAACCACCATACATTCTGTTAAAAACTTTTCTGGCAGATAATCTTCGCCAAATTCCACAGCAACTGCTGGACAAAACTCGTGCAGAATATTGCATACACTATTTGGCGAAACACCAAACAGTCGAGCCACAGTCCGATACTAGGCTGCACTCCCCAAGGCGTACAGTGCGATGGCTATGCGCTTTTCGTACTCTATTGCGTATCTAAACGGCGTGTTTTTCCTTCTTAAAACTCCCAACCTCTGCACCTGTAACGAAAATGACGCCTTCTCCATCCGAAAACTTTCTTTAAAAAAGGCTTCATTACTTTTGGGAATATCCTTTTCCCAAAACTCAACAAACCGCATCTAAAAGTTTTTTGATTATTTACCTAGTATTTATTAATTTTTATTTTCACTTACATGCGCCCAAATCCTCCGAGGCATTGCAACAAGTGCATAAAGTTGCTCATCTTCGAAATCCTCGTCTTCACAGGATTTATTTAAATAGTCAGCAAGATCAACAATCATTCCCTGTTGCTGAGCAACTATAGATATTATCTCCAAATTTCTTTTATCCATTCTTTTGTAATATTTTGTAACGACAAAAAAAATAAGTGGTGAAACATGCGATTATTTTAGAAGACGCAAGATGTTAAATGTTAGATGTTGCAATGTGAACACAATTTCACATCTTCTCATCGTTCCCCGATAAGTGCCATTGTGTGTATAGGCTATAACATCTTACATCAAAGATGTTACATATGAAGTACCCGTTCCAAGTTTTCTCAAAATATTCCAACATCTTCTGGAAATGTTCCTAATCCAAGTGTTTTTATTTAGTTAGTTTCGATATTTTTGATTCCACCACTAAAAAATTGTCATTCACAACCAAAATGTAAATAATGTCTACGCAAATGAATGGCAAATAAATCATGGCGGGCAACGACAACGGTAACTCAAATGCAAATTATTTATGTTATTTTCAAAATATTTTCGAATTTAGAAAGAAAATGTACAGCAAATCGAACAATATGGTCGCCCGAAAAGGAAGCACTCCTGCTGGACTTGTGGGAAGAGTGTATTGATGATTTACGACCTCTATATGACATCCATCTTAATAATAAAAAATATTGTTAAAAACAACATTGACTGCTTAACAACTTTGTTAACCAATTGCTCCAATGCACTGTGGAAATCCAAGGGCTTCAAACCCTGCGACGCGTTCACCCACCATACATTCTGTTAAAAACTTTTCTGGCAGATAATCTTCGCCAAATTCCACAGCAACTGCTGGACAAAACTCGTGCAGAATATTGCATACACTATTTGGCGAAACACCAAACAGTCGAGCCACAGTCCGATACTCGGCTGCACTCCCCAAGGCGTACAGTGCGATGGCTATGCGCTTTTCGTACTCTATTGCGTATCTAAACGGCGTGTTTTTCCTTCTTAAAACTCCCAACCTCTGCACCTGTAACGAAAATGACGCCTTCTCCATCCGAAAACTTTCTTTAAAAAAGGCTTCATTATTTTTGGGAATATCCTTTTCCCAAAACTCAACAAACCGCATCTAAAAGTTTTTTGATTATTTACCTAGTATTTATTAATTTTTATTTTCACTTACATGCGCCCAAATCCTCCGAGGCATTGCAACAAAAGAATAAAGTTGCTCATCTTCGAAATCCTCTTCTTCACAGGGTTTATTTAAATAGTCAGCAAGATCAACAATCATTCCCTGTTGCTGAGCAACTAAAGATATTATCTCCAAATTTCTTTTATCCATTCTTTTGTAATATTTTGTAACGACAAAAAAAATACGTGGTAAAATAAGCGTATTTTTTACAAATGAAGAAGAAGACGCAAGATGTTAAATGTTGCAATGTGAACATAATTTCACATCTTCTCATCGTTCCCCGATAAGTGCCATAGTGTGAATAGGCTATAACATCTTACATCAAAGATGTTACGTATGAAGTACCCGTTCCAAGTTTTCTCAAAATATTCCAACATCTTCTGGAAATGTTCCTAATCCAAGTGTTTTTATTTAGTTAGTTTCGATATTTTTGATTCCACCACTAAAAAATTGTCATTCGCAACCAAACTGTAAATAATGTCTACGCAAATGAATGGCAAATAAATCATGGCGGGCAACGACAACGGTAACTCAAATGCAAATTATTTATGTTATTTTCATAATATTTTCGAATTTAGAAAGAAAATGTACAGCAAATCGAACAATATGGTCGCCCGAAAAGGAAGCACTCCTGCTGGACTTGTGGACAGAGTGTATTGATGATTTATGACCTCTATATGACATCCATCTTAATAATAAAAAATATTGTTAAAAACAACATTGACTACTAAACAACTTTGTTTACCAATTGCTCCAATGCACTGTGGAAATCCAAGGGCTTCAAACCCTGCGACGCGTTCATCCACCATACATTCTGTTAAAAATTTTTCTGGCAGATAATCTTCGCCAAATTCCACAGCAACTGCTGGACAAAACTCGTGCAGAATATTACATACACTATTTGGCGAAACACCAAACAGTCGAGCCACAGTCCGATACTCGGCTGCACTCCCCAAGGCGTACAGTGCGATGGCTATGCGCTTTTCGTACTCTATTGCGTATCTAAACGGCGTGTTTTTCCTTCTTAAAACTCCCAACCTCTGCACCTGTAACGAAAATGACGCCTTCTCCATCCGAAAACTTTCTTTAAAAAAGGCTTCATTATTTTTGGGAATATCCCAATATTCCCAAAACTCACCAAACCGCATCTAAAAGTTTTTCGATTATTTATTTAGTACTTATTAATTTTTATTTTCACTCACATGCGCCCAAATCCTCCGAGGCATTGCAACAAGTGCATAAAGTTGCTCATATTCGAAATCCTCGTCTTCACAGGGTTTATTTAAATAGTCAGCAAGATCAACAATCATACCCTGTTGCTGAGCAACTATAGATATTATCTCTAAATTTCTTTTATCCATTCTTTTGTAATATTTTGTTACGAAAAAAAAAAATACGTGGTGAAACATGCGATTATTTTAGAAGACGCAAGATGTTAAATGTTAGATGTTGCAATGTGAACACAATTTCACATCTTCTCATCGTTCCCCGATAAGTGCCATAGTGTGAATAGGCTATAACATCTTACATCAAAGATGTTACGTATGAAGTACCCGTTTTAAGTTTTCTCAAAATATTCCAACATCTTCTGGAAATGTTCCTAATCCAAGTGTTTTTATTTAGTTAGTTTCGATATTTTTGATTCCACCACTAAAAAATTGTCATTCACAACCAAAATGTAAATAATGTCTACGCAAATGAATGGCAAATAAATCATGGCGGGCAACGACAACGGTAACTCAAATGCAAATTATTTATGTTATTTTCATAATATTTTCGAATTTAGAAAGAAAATGTACAGCAAATCGAACAATATGGTCGCCCGAAAAGGAAGCACTCCTGCTGGACTTGTGGGCAGAGTGTATTGATGATTTACGACCTCTATATAACATCCATCTTAAGAATAAAAAATATTGTTAAAAACAACATTGACTGCTTAACAACTTTGTTAACCAATTGCTCCAATGCACTGTGGAAATCCAAGGGCTTCAAACCCTGCGACGCGTTCATCCACCATACATTCTGTTAAAAACTTTTCTGGCAGATAATCTTCGCCAAATTCCACAGCAACTGCTGGACAAAACTCGTGCAGAATATTACATACACTATTTGGCGAAACACCAAACAGTCGATCCACAGTCCGATACTCGGCTGCACTCCCCAAGGCGTACAGTGCGATGGCTATGCGCTTTTCGTACTCTATTGCGTATCTAAACGGCGTGTTTTTCCTTCTTAAAACTCCCAACCTCTGCACCTGTAACGAAAATGACGCCTTCTCCATCCGAAAACTTTCTTTAAAAAAGGCTTCATTATTTTTGGGAATATCCCAATATTCCCAAAACTCACCAAACCGCATCTAAAAGTTTTTTGATTATTTACCTAGTATTTATTAATTTTTATTTTCACTTACATGCGCCCAAATCCTCCGAGGCATTGCAACAAGTGCATAAAGTTGCTCATCTTCGAAATCCTCGTCTTCACAGGGTTTATTTAAATAGTCAGCAAGATCAACAATCATTCCCTGTTGTTGAGCAACTATAGATATTATCTCCAAATTTCTTTTATCCATTCTTTTGTAATATTTTGTAACGACAAAAAAAAAATACGTTGTGAAATAAGCGTCTTTTTTACAAATGAAGAAGAAGACGCAAGATGTTAAATGTTGTAATGTGAACACAATTTCACATCTTCTCATCGTTCCCCGATATGTGCCCTAGTGTGAATAGCTTATCAGTCATCGGTTAAGTTTATCGCACGCTAGCCCTAAACGAACATTGAGAAACTCAATTTTGACTAAACATGGGATAGTTACGCTAACTGGACTTTGAGAAATCGGCCCTAAATCATTAAACTTTAATGCAAATAAGTGTAGCATCTGCGACCCCATTAAATACATATATTTTTGTTCAGCAATTTCAATCTGTCTGTCCCAATGAACGCACCTATTTATATTCATAAAGATGTTAAAAGACTGCAGATTTGGAACTTTAGTTCCAATAAGTAATATTCAGAACAAGTTTGCTTCAAATTATCCTAAAATTTTTAAAATGTATATTATCTTGAAATTGCATTAAATTGTAATCGGTTAAGCTGCCCTCACACGGTCGGTTTTTCTGTAGCTTTTTTCAAAAAGCCAGCGCCTCGAGTGAACACACAACATTTTTTAGGTCCGGTCAAAAACCAACGCAAAAATGAGAAAAATTGAACGTGTTCTATTTCTGCTAAAAAACGCGTTTTTTATATTTATTAGTAATTGTTAACAAAAAATAAATAAAATAAATAATAAAAAAATATTTTTAGCATGAGCTACCGCGGAAAAAATACAAACAATCTCTAATATTTTTTCGGCTGTATCCATTTTAAAATTGTTTATTGATATGTATGTTTGTCCTGAATTAAATACAGAAGTGTGACCAGAATGTGTAAACACAAAAAGTTATGGCATTTTCAATTTAACCGATGCGAATAATGTGAATGCCAACATTTTTGGTCGGTGCAATTTGAAATAAAAATTGTTGCGACCACTTTCGCGGCGTTCATTTTGGCTTTTGTATACCTTATACATACCCAAATGAAATCTCATTTATATAGGAGTTAATTGAGTATGTCAGCTTTCGAACAGTATGGAAAGTATGATATTACAACATATAAGCTTTTGTCTTTCGTTGGTGACGCTTGTGTTTTTGAGTGCTCTCAATAATATATTGTTTTCTTGTGTGTGTTTACGGAGTTTTGATTGGTTTTATTTGGTAAACAATTCTGGCAGTGATCGCAAATATACGTTACATATATGTTTCTGTGCATCAATTGATTGTCGACTTGAATCTCATTTTAATTTGCAGTAGAACTTACGCTGCAGTGCTTTGAAATATGGAAAACAAACGTTTATGCATACATATATTTGCTTTTCCATACTCTGTGTGTTCTTTCGTCTACTAACAACAAACAGCTGGTCTATTTTTCTTGCTATTGCTTGCCAGCATAAGTCCTCTCCCGCTTTCGTCTGCTCTTATCCGACGTACGTGCGGTTAAATCTGCTAGCGCGCTCACGCTCTCTCGCTTAAGCTCTCTTCTGATTTTTACCGGTTCTATAGTGCTCATTGCATAGACACTTTCTTACTTCATTCTAGCACCCTACTTTTTGTTTGATAAAGCAAATCAACTGTTATAGGTAATTTTTATACTCGATACCGAAGGTAAAGAGTATATTGGGTTTGTGCAATGTCCGTCATGGTGTCTGTCCGTCTGTCCGTCCGTATGTTCGCAACTTTTTTCCACACCCTTCAAGTTAGAGACTTCAAACTTTGCAAATCTCTTTATCTATGGCATAGTAAATTGGATTGGAGCTCTACGATAAATAGGGGGCTGGCAAATCGATAAACTCGATAACGCAAAATCGATAGATGCAGATATTTCGCAAGCCCTTACAGCTGGAACTACCAAATTTGGGGAGAAAATAGCTACTACCAACCCCCAAAAAACTGCATCAAAAATTTTGGAGCCACGCCCACCCATACCGCCCCCAGCCCCACCGCAGTTTAAAACGGAAAAGCGTGTATTTTCCAAAGAGTTAAAGTTAGAGTCACCAAATTTGGTAGGAAGATAGCTGTTAACGATCCGCAAACAACTGCATCAAAAATTTGGAGCCACGCCCCCCCGTTCCCTAGCCCCTTGCATTTTGAAATCAAAAGTGCCTATATTTTCCACAGCTTTTGAGCTAGAGCCGCAAAATTGGGTGCCAAGATTGGAAGTGAAGAAACCCAAAAATTTTGGATGGCGCCCCCACCCATACCGCCCCCAGCCCCCCTTCCACCATATTCTACTAACTTTGAGCTAGAGTCACCAAATTCGGTATGAGGATAGCAATTAACATCACAATCAGATCTGCAGCAAAACTTTGGACGCCACGCCCCCCCATACCAGCCCCCAGCACCTAGCCCCCCTTCTACCATATTCTACTAACTTTGAGCTAGAGTCACCAAATTATGTTTGAGGATAGCAATTGACATCATAAATAGATCTACAGCAAAAGATTGGATGCCACGCCCCCCCTTACCAACCACAGCCCCCCTTCCCACAAATTTTACTATTTTTGAGCTAGAGTCACCAAATTTGGGAGGAAGATAGATTTTTGGCATCCCCATCTGCACCAGACAATCTTTGAGGCAGCCTACACCCCTGCCGTATCCACACACCATTGCAATCAGCTCTCTTTTAATCTGTTTTACTACTGGTATCGAGTATACCGCAGTCGGGTGCGTCCGACTGCAACGTTTCTACTTGTTTTATTTATTAAATTATTATCAATATACTTGTTTGCTGCAGTTCAAATTGCAAATTGGTTGGGTCAAACAACCAAGACATTATTCTATGTAGATTATGTGATAACATGATCCATATGAAATGTGATGGCTTTACTGCCAAAATTAGAGACTGCTTACTCGCAAACACTGGCCTGAAATGGTACTGTGAGCCCTGCAGAGAAGTGGTGAATGAATCTTCCAAGTTCATAAGGCAGACTCACGTAGGCTTTAAAGCTATGCATGTTGCGTTTAACAACTTGCATGTATCTTTCAAAGAGCTAGAGTCAAATTTTAAAAATGGCAGGGTTATGGTTGAATCTCCGAAGCGAAAAAAGACTTCGGATTGTAATTCGCTCAGAGCTCCACCAACCCAACCCATCAAACCTCTTCTAGTCCCCTGTTTAAATCCTCCATATTAACACAGTCAATGACTCTACTCCCAATCCCATTAATGAACCCTCATTATCAACAGCATGCGTGCCTATTAATTCTACTATAGGTACACTTGGGGCCCTCAAACCTCTTGTTGTCGTGCCTATCAACAAATATATATTCGTGTCTAGGCTAGCATCCGACACTTCGTTGGATGATGTGAGTGCCTATGTTAAAAGTAAAATTGACTCCCCGTTTATTAATGTTGAAAAGTTTAAGTTTAAACATGCCCCGAGCATATCTTCCTTCAAGTTGAGTGGTCCGCCCGTACTTTTCGAAACAATTTGTTCTGAAAAGTTTTGGCCACCAAAGCTCGTGGTAAAGGAGTATGTTAACAGGCGAAACAATGTTAATAATGGTATAAGAATCAGTAGTGCACCGCCTGTTATCCATCCTGTTCAACTTCGACGGCAAAAAACTAATAAAAGTAGTAAGTTTGGCCTATTAAAATGTTCGAGACCTTAACACTAAACTTTCTAAACTTTATTTAAACAGCTTATCCTTTGATTCACAGATAGTTGCATTCACAGAAACCTGGTTAAAACCTAATATATCTGATTATTCCGTTTTGCCTAATAAGTATAACTTGTACAGCTGCGATCGCACCTCCCGCAAGGGGGGCGGTGTTCTCATTGCCGTTGATTCTTGTATTTCCTCTGAACAGATTCATTCTCATGATCATCCAGATATTGAGTTCATATGTGTTAAAATATTATGTAGCGGCCGCTCATTGTATATTACTTGCTCTTATATTCCTCCCCATTCTGATAATAACATTTACACATCCTATTTGAATGCCCTGCAACTTGTTGCGTCGTTTGTGACGGATATGGATCAACTTATAGTGGTTGGTGATTTTAATTGCCACATGTTGTATGGTGCATAACAGTAGTAAAAAAATGTTAGATTTGATATTTGTTTCTGATTCTGATTGTAGTAATGTTAGTAGAGTATCCCCTCTAGTGCTTCCTGAAGATACCTACCATCCAACTTTAGAACTTTCCTTTGAACCTTTTAACCTTAGACCAGCATCTAACAATTCTTTAAAGACCCGATGTTTTCGTAAAACGGACTTTACTAAATTGAATGACCTTCTTCAGCATACTAATTGGTCTCACCGTTATTCTTGTAGTGATTTAGAAACTGCCATCACCATTTTTTACAAGACCTTGAATTCGCATTTGGATATCTGTGTTCTCCTCACTGTTCCTTCAAGTGAAAATAAACCACCTTGGTTTACGAGGGAACTAACAAAATTTAAAAACGTGAAGACAAGATCCTATAAAAAATTTAAAAAATTTGGAAATACAATGGATTTGTCCTCGTATATAAAAGCAAAGTCTAATTTTATTTCTGTAAACACTTTTTGTTATAACAATTATCTCAATCGTTGCAGATCAAACTTTTCCCGCGATCCGAAACAGTTTTATAAATTTGTTAACTCAAAACGTAAATCTTCATGCTGGCCATCCTCGGTTTACCTTGATAATACAAAAGCAAGTTCCGATCAAGCAGTGGCTGATCTATTTGCGGAGTATTTTCAATCAGTATACTCATCGAGTTTATATAGTTGCAATAATTCCTATCCTTTTCAAGTGCAAACGTCAAATTGCATATATGTCCCAGTTATAACTGAGTGTACGCTGCTAGGCGACCTTAACTCTATCAAACCAGGCTTCTTGCCTGGTCCAGATGGAGTGCCAGGTTGTATACTTAGATACTGTGCGGATTCACTTTGTATACCTTTACATAAATTATTTAACTTATCGGTTGACTCAGCTGTGTTTCCTGGTATATGGAAAGAATCTTTTATTATTCCACTTCATAAAAATTCTTCTAAGTCTAATGTTAAAAACTATAGGGGTATATCCAAGTTGTCTGTCATTCCGAAAGTCTTTGAAAAAATTATATGCTCTCAATTGCAGCACTTGTGTTGTTTAATTTTATCCCCTTATCAACACGGTTTTGGTAGGCAAAGATCTACTACCACTAACCTTCTTGAGTTTACCTCACTAGTTATCAAAGGGTTTCAGGCAAAAATACAAACTGACGTCGTTTACACAGATTTTAGTAAGGCATTTGATTCTGTTAGTCATTCTTTGTTGCTTCAAAAATTAAATATTATTGGATTTCCAGCGAAACTCTTGACGTGGCTTTCTGAGTACTTGTGTGGCCGAACACAATAAGTGCTTTTTAAATCTTCTGTATCCAAATCTATTTTTGTTACCTCTGGTGTCCCTCAGGGGAGTCACCTTGGACCATTTAAACTCTTTATTAACGATTTTCCTGCTGTTATTACTAATTCTCGTTTTTATGTTTGCTGATGATGTAAAGCTATGTTTCACCTATAATGATGATTCTCTATGTAACTTCCTACAGTCGGACTTGGGTGCACTGTCGGCTTGGTGCCGTTATAACTTACTTAATTTAAATTGTTCAAAATGTAAAATCATGACTTTTTGTAGAGGTACCCCTCATACTGCTCACTACGTGCTTGATGCTTCACCACTTGTCCGCGTTTTTGAAATTAAAGATTGAGGCATTATTCTTGATAGCAAATTAAAATTTGATTCTCACATATCTTCGATGGTCAATAAGGCCCTTAACGTTCTTGGCTTCATCAAGAGGTGGTCAAAAGAGTTTGATGATCCCTACACCACTAAAACGCTATATACATCATTGGTACGTCCCATCCTGGAGTATGGATCTTGTGTGTGGTCCCCGCAATACGGGATTCACCAGGATAGAATTGAATCTGTGCAGAGGAAATTTCTTCTGTTTGCGCTCAGATGTTTTAACTGGGTTCCTGGAATAGACCTACCCCCCTATTCAAGTAGACTTCTTTTAATTAATCTTCCTTCCCTGTTGAACCGTAGAATTATGCATGGTGTAGTATTTATCACTAATCTACTTAATGGTGAAATCGACTCATCAGTTCTTCTATGTCGAATAAAATTAAATGTTCCCATTAGACCCACACGTAACTTTTTACCTCTTAGTCTCCATCTTTGCTCAAGCAACTATTTAATTCATGAACCATTTCGTGTATTATGTTCTGACTATAACAAGCTTTATTCTTTTGTCTCTCTGGAGACCTCGACTCCAGTACTAAAACGATCTATCCTTTCTGCCTTATCTAATCGTAACCACTAATCAATAATCTACCGTTGGTCTGATTGGGTTTTTCTAGGTTTTTCCTAATCCACGCAACAAATGTTGGGCCACTTATTTTCTTGTTGAATTTCCCAGAGCTTTAACGTTAACTTTATATTTATTTCAACCTTAATTTACTTTCAGAGCTACAGATAATTTTAAATTTTACTTTAAACTTAATTATTTTTATTATAATTATTATAATTATTTTAAATTAATTTTATTTTCATGTCAGGTCCTCATAGCTGACAATCAATAAATAAATAAATAACTAAATAAAGTTTTCGAATCCATAAGTGAATAAAACTTTAAGCGCAATACATTTTTCATATGGGTGTCTTAGCGATAGCAGATAGTCTGTGCATATAGTTTTGTTTCAGTTGCCTTTGCGCTCAGTGGTCTTTCAAGGCAAGCGGCGGGCCAACGCACAATGGGCATTTACAAGAGATTTGCAATTGAATAGCAAAACGTGTTACTTCAATATTATGTTGAATATGTTTGTTTATTTTTTGGCAATGAGGTAGTGCATTCATAATCATTATAACAAGTTGTATTAAATTTAATAAACTAACACTTAAATCAACGTTTTTTGTAAGTAATTAAAATATATTATCTATATATGTTAAATTATATATTTGAGTTTTTTGACTATTATTGAATATTTGTACAATGGGTATTTTGAATTTGTGCATTTTGTGCGTCTCAGCTTCGACAAGCCAGAACGTGTTGTTAATGGGAGCCAAATATGTGTGTGTGAGTAGTCACAAAAGATAAACCAGTGCAAAACAGTCGCTACCAAAATACAAAAAAGAATAAAAATATAATAAAATGCCTCCTTAAAAGCGAATATACATACATATTTAACAAAAAAATTTGAAAGTAAAAAGAAAAGAGTCTTAGTAGAAAATACTTCTATATTATTTATAATTGTCACATAATACATACGAAATTTTTCAGTAGAGAAAACAAACCATTCTTGGAATTCATGAAAACTACTTACAATCTTCAATTATAATTGCCCGTCGCATCCACAATCAATTAAAGCACATGCATTGGCTACGTTCAGGGAACTAAGCGGTTATAAAGGTGCTTACTAAGGGCTTAGTATTAATCGCTGAAAACTTGTGAACGCACTGCTTAGCGTTGCACATGGTTTTGCACATTAGTTTGGATAGCATTTAACAGGCTTTGCAATGTTGACACTTATGAATAAGAATATACAAAAATAGTATATGTATATTTTTACCTCGAATGTGGTTCTGTTCATCCGAAAGTGTTCCATTTGCACAAAACAATTAACAGCTGGTCAACTAGTAAACGCAAAAGCGAACAAATTTTACGCTTAGAAAGATGGCGACCGCTGACTTAACATGTTTGAAGTGTACTTACTAAGCAGAGCGTTCAGCGAACGATTACTAAACATGTATTGTAAGCGCTTAGTTCCCTGAACGCAGCCATTGATATGGTTTTCAGCAGACATATTGATGTCGAATGCCAGGTGTTGAGTTTAAAAAAATACTTTACTCATATAAATTTCATTGTTGTCGTTACATCTTTTTTTTTTTAATAAATTTGAAATGTAACGTATTCTACGAAAAGTCTAAGCGGCCTTTTTAGAGACACAGCCCATAGGTCAAGCCGAAAGCACAGACCGTCTATTTCGTTTTCTCTAGATCTGTGTGTGATGTCAATTGCTATCCTCCTACCAAATTTGGTGACTTAAGCTCGAAAATAGTAAAATATGGTGGAAGGAGGGCTGGGAGCGTTAAGGGGGGGCGTGGCATCCAAATTTTTGTTGCAGATCTATATGTGATGTCAATTGCTATCCTCCAACCAAATTTGGTGGCTCTATCTCAAAGTTAGCAGAATATGGGGGCGGCATTCAATTTTTTGGGTTACTTTATCAACAATCTTGGCTCCAAATTTGGTGGCTCTAGCTCAAAAGCTTTAGAAGACATAGGCGTTTTTGATTTAAACTGCCTTTGGTTTCGGCAACGGGGGCAGCGTGGCTCCAAAGCTTTGATGTAATTTTTTGGGGGTCATTAACAGTTATCTTCCTGACTCTATCTTTAACCCTATAAAAGATACACGCATTCCCGTTTTGAGCGAAGCGTTGGGGAGGCTGGGCCAGTATGGATATGCGTGGTATCCAAAGTTTTTGTGAATTTGTTTGGCGGTCGTCAGCACCTATCTTGGCACTAAATTTGGTGGCTCTAGCTTAAAAACAGTAGAAGATTTAAACTTTTCTGTTTTTAAACCGCGCAGTGGCTGGGTGCGGAATAGGTGGGTCAGGCGACAATGATGCCAGACGAACAGACACCATGACAGATATTGCACAAACCCAATACACTCTCTACCTTCTGTACCGAGTATAAAAGTATAAATATTGAATTAAACTATTGGATTGGGTTACTTGGATCCCATTGAAGGCTCGATGAACCAACGACAACATTTGAGTGTGCTTAATGATAACGCTTTTTATTCCGGAGACATTCTTATCGGAGAGTCATTCATACTTCAACAGGATAATGCCCCATGCTGCAAAAGAAGAATGCTCACAAAATTCACAAAATTCTTCAATACTCTTGACTGGCCACCACAAAAACCGGACTTGAATGTTATCGAAAACGTGTTGTCCCTCATAAAGCGGAAGCGAATTGCTTTATTGCATATAAGCAAAGGAAAAACAAATTTTGAGGTCGCTGCCCTTTAAAACGAGGTGTCCTGGGCAATCCTTCAAAATTTAGTAGACTAATTTCCAAGACGCCATCAAAAAGTTATTAAATCACTTTCGCGGCGTTCATTTTGACTTTTTTATACTTTATACATACCAAATGAAATCTCATTTATATAGGAGTTAATTGAGTATGTTAGCTTTCGAACAGTATATGACGTATAATATTGCTACATATAATGTTTTTGAATCCATAAATAAATAAAATTTTATGTACAATACATTTTTCAATACTTTTCATATGGGTGTTTTATGTGTTCATACACTAGTATAGAAACTCAAATTGTTTTTGTTTCTTTAAAAGGTCATAAAATGGTTTGGCTTGTTTTGAAACATTTTTTATGAATCGCCTAAAGTATGAACACAAACCCAAAAATCTTTGGACAGCTATTGGCGTATCTGGAATCGGAATATTTTATTCCGCAGCTCGATCAATACTGATTCTTGGTTTCTTTCTTACCAGCTACCAAATACATTTCATGTGTTCAACGGGACTTCAATCACACCCCAGTTCAATGTAGAGTAACTATAATACAGGGATCATGTGCATGTATGTTATCCTTATGTTAATGTTAATGTAAGTCTATGTATGCTGTGTATGTATCGGTCCGACTATGACCGTTTGCTAGGCTACTGACCAGGATTTTCCTTAGAGTCGTAAGGTGCATTCCCTGTCCCTGCTGAAGGAATACCGGTAATAAGCCATCCAGACCAGGAAATATGTAAGGCTGGAAGGTTCTAATTGCCTATTTTATTTTCTCCGCTGTACCCATCGACTTGGCACAAGCCTAGTCAATGGCGGTTGGTCTGTATTTAACCCCTGTTTAAAGTGATTCGCACTGTTGCCAGGGGATACTACCTGGGAAGCGTGTCTTAAACAGGAGCTCTAATCCTTGCATATTGGTGCTCGTATATGAGTCGTCTCTTCTCTTCAGGGCTAAATTAGCCTAAATTTTTCCCATTTTTTTTTTCTGGGGTTGCGAGTTAGTACACTACTATCCGAGTTATTCTGAAGTTTGAAAAGGATGATCCTGTGATCGGATATGGATTCTTCTGGAGAAACATGCCATTCTCTGAGATGTAGCCTAAGAGACCGACTAGTCAGAGTAATATCTAATACCTCTTCTCTAACTTTATTTCTATTTCCGGTGGCGGGCAGTCCACATCACCAGCAAAATAGGTGATCGGTACACAGTCCCTAGTGAGGAATTCTGAAAGCATAGCAAAATTAATACATTTACTTACCATGACTCATGCTCTGAGTATAGGATCTTTATGATCCCAGATTACTTTAGAGTCAGCGATGTACAAGCCTTTTATGCCATGATTAACACGTGGCTCCTGCACCAGGGCGTCACTAACATTAATCCTCCGCTCCAGCTCCTGGGGATGCAGCTGATTCATCTGTCATTTGCAGCTCCTCAGCCAACTCCTGCGAGTACATCGGCACCTCTCCATCGATGCCTTTCAGCTCTGCTGGACCGAGCGTCATCTCTGCCTGGTCCTCATCCTCAGCCAGATCTAGATCGCTAGATCTAATCGGTGGCATCTGCCAGATGAACAGGAGCAGAGGCGGTGGGAGGTGTTGGGGCCGAGCCTGCAGCTCCCTGGGCTGTCGTTTGGGCAAGTCATTCCTCGCGCCAACACTCTTCTTTTTCAGGCTACTAACGGGCATGGTCCCGTAACGGAATGAGACCTGGTGGCCTCTCGTTTCTATCTCGTCCTTGGTTGCCTCATCGATGCCTATTACCATAAGTACACCTCCGCCTTCCGTCCTCTTTGATAACAACTTCCACGAATTGGTCTCGATCTTGTTTTGGTTCCTCAGAAGAAGCAATAAGGATTCGGTTGACCGATCCGCGCTTCTTAGGCAGCTGATGGTGATATTGAGGGGTGATGGAATATCATCACCCACCTTGCAGTGCAGTGGAGCCTCTTTCATGCTTGCAATCTTGACGCCACAGTCCTGAGCCACTCAGCTGAGTGTTCGTCGGAGCATTCAATCACCAGGTAGCCAACCCGGAAATTAATACTCATGAGCGCGACCACGGTGTCCCACCCTGTGAGAATGACCTCGTCCAGGATAGCCTGCTTCAATGCGGACAAGTCCCCATGGCTGGGCATTACCTACGGGTATTCCAAAGATAACACGGCCACCTTTACTTTTTTCGCAATCGCTGCGTACGAGATGCGAGCCTCGGTGGACATTGTGCAGGAAGATCTCACTGCCGTTGCTCAGCGGCTGCTGACATGCTGGGACGCTCTTTTGGACTTGCCCTCTTGGGGCGTACTGCTTAGACGTATGGCGGCACCGAGTTTCTTCCTGCCGCTGTCATGCGCAGTACCTGCACAGGTGGTAGTCTTTGCTGAAGGTATCTTAGGTAACCACGCGCTGTAGCGACTGTTACCTGCGGCCTTCTTTGTTGCAACTGGTGAGCGCGCCGTGGGAAGTGCCGCTCCTCGTCAAGGCGGCGGTTCTCGACGTGCCTCGCGTCATTGTCAGCAGGGGCATCATGCTTTGCTTTTAAATATGGTTAAATAAAATCGTTCAATAAGTCCCACGAGATCCGCGCTACCCGGGTAAGCTGAATAGAACAGGCGGTCGCAATCTGCCTGAGCGACTGGGCTAATTTTTAAGCCGGGCCCAGTTGACGTTCGGCACGGTTCGAATGACACCTTAGTTCGGCCCGGAGTTAGATAAAGAGTGGGTAAGGATGAACGTAGGTATTTGTTGAGGAGATGAAGTGTGTGGGGCTATGCTTTAAAAATGACGCCACAAGCATCTTGTCGGTACGGTTTACCGTACCAAGCTCGCTGTTTGTCCGGCACTGATTATTTGCGAGGTTTCACGCTTATTTTCAGCTTATCCCATAAAGAGGCCGTTCCCGCGATCCGCCAGAAGGCCTAAGCTCAGCCCCTCCGAACTATCTCACAAGTTCTTTAGACCTGGCTAATTAAAATATGCAATTATTGCAAATAAATTGTTGAAAAACATATCCACATAAGCCCTGAGAAATTATTAGAGTATTAAACATTCATCGTTCACCGCAATTCTGTTTTCGTTTTGTTCGAATACACGCATTAACACTCATAAAACATAAATGATACTGTAGATATGTAGTTCAATCAACTATTTATAATTGAAGCAATTTCACAATTGGTAACTTAGCGCCAACTTATGCTATCGAAAATATGCAATCATTGGAAATATTTTCTTGAATTACATATACACAATATCACTTATATGTTTTAAGAGTATCCATCATCCGTCATGCGATAGTTTTCACAAAAACATAACGAATTTTGTTCAGTTGATCTCACTCCTCATATATTTTTATACCGGGTTACTTAGATATATGGAAATCGATTCTCAAGGATTAAATTTTAAAAATCTTTCTCTTGCACCGAACAAAATAGCCTGTGCTCGTCCCTTTTAAGCCATCGAAACTTGAGCAATAGCTTGAGCTTAACATGAACATGAGTATGAAATTCTGTTTTATCAGGTCATCAAGCTATGTTAGGTTGATAGTAAACAGCAAACTGTGTTTTACGTTAAAGACCTGTTTGCTCTAGACATAACTTAACATAACATAAGTCAACTTCATTTAAAATAACGTAAAGAATAGGTGCACTACTCTGATAGGTTCCGGTTTTCTTTTCCCAAGACTGTCTCGTTAGCCAGCTAGCAATTGGGTTACCCAGGGATGGATACGACCTCGATACAGCTTGAGCCGGGTTAACAAAAATTTATACTTTTACGAAAAATCAAACAAACGGACTAGCAGATATTCTTATAATCGGACAATTTACAGATATGCAAGATGAACAGGTGTTAACATTCAACTCCAATGCGAGCCCTACCTACCTAAGAATTGGTCTTTTTATGTTTTGTTTTTAAACCCGGACACTTTTTTTTTGTCAAGGGGAAACCCAATTTTTTTTTAAGCATAAAAGATATATTGCAATAAATCTTAGTTCAAAATTCATTCATTCTTACACGCGATTTATTAGTCAATTCTCTTTTTATTATTATTTTCGTGCATGGTCACATTCTTGTTCTAACGATCTTGTAATCGATTTCAGTTCATATGTTCTAAGTAATTAGTTACAAATTTAAAACAACAGAGTTAAATACGATTATCAATATGTTAATGTAACGTAAATGTACATTTTTTAAAACACGTAATGCTCATTTATATTCTGAGCTGCCTTAAATCGCACAAAATTATTTTTGGTTACCAGCTCACAATGCGATTCTAGAGAGAGTCTTTTCGCTAGTTACGGAGCAATGGACGAAAGGAAGAAATCGCTAAACATACACACAGTTTCTTCTCTGATCAAAATCAAATATAATTTCAACAACCTGAGTTGTTTCGACTTTTTCATATTCTTGTTGGAAAAAGAGAGATATTTTACAAAAAATTGGGAGGACTGCAAAATACCAAAATAAATAAGTAAAAAAAGAGGTTGTCTGTCAAGTTGGTATACAGACGATAGCACAGCGTGATAACGTCTTAATAAAACAGAGATGAAATGATTGCAAACTTTTACGCGCGATTGGGGTATCGTCTAGTCGTGAATCTAGTAGAAATTTCCTTTACATGCTTATACCTCAAATTTATTGAACAAAGAATAAATGCCTGAAAATATACTAGTTATCAGATATTTAATATGCAAGAATTATAAACATTAATTGCCGAAATTGTTGTTGGTACGTCAAAACAAATAAAATTAAAAATAAAAAAGTAAAAAAAGTTAATATAAACATATTCATAAAATTCTGACGCGGTGTTGAACCCGGGTAGTCATGCATCAAAACATCAAAAAACGGAGCGCCTGTAGAAGGCTTAAAAGGTTTTTGTTACGCCTGTGGCTTTCTCTTTCCTTTTTTTTGAACTTGCTACCCTTATACTCATCAATTTTATAGACGCTATTACGTCAAAAATAAAATAAAAATTAAAGATATATAAAGGTGTTTTTGGTTTTTGCTGCAAAAAATTTTCAGAGGTGTCCGGGGAAATAAACATATTTCGGTCAAACGTCCGGCCTTTTTCTAGTGTTTATCGGGCGTCGGCAATTGAAGTGATGGCAGCTCTAGTTTTGCACCAACTCCCTAAACACATCACACGACAACAACACCTACTTCCCCGGCATCAACACATCTTCATCCCACCCACACATAAATCACTTCTCACTCATGTTTACATAAACACTTACAACACTGATTTACTTAAATGTAACATTGTTCACGAATGAACACGTTTGCAATAGATCCGAATTCGCTTTCCACGACTATCGGCCAAAATATCATACAGTCCACTAGAAGAAACATATATTATTGTAAAAATAGCCACAGCGCTTGTCCGTCATGCATTATCCTAAGTAAATACATGTAGAAAATACGCACAAGCGTGAAGATAATTAAGAGATAATAAATGCACTACATTGGCAGCAGCAATTTACCAGCTGCTGGTAATATAATAAAACAAATAATATCGCGGATCCATTGCCTGCATTGCAAACGATCCTGCCGAGCCTGCCTGCGGGCAGGTCAGTAAAAAGCAGGTACTTGAAATACCGTAATGATAATAGAGTTTATTATCTTGCATGAGATAATAAGCCCATAGAAATTAAGACACTTTCTTGGGTATGTAAGGCCTAGGAGTTAGCTCAAAGTTAGTAAAATATGGTGGAAGGGGGGCTGGGGGCTGGTATGGGGGGGGGGGGCGTGGCATCCAAATTTTTGCTACAGATCTATTTATGATGTCAATTGCTTTCCTCCAACCAAGTTTGGTGACTCTAGCTCAAAGTTAGTAAGATAGATAAAGACATTTGCAAAGTTCCAAGTCTCTAGCTTGAAAGGTGTGGAAAAAAATTGCGCACATACGGACACACAGACGGACAGACACCATGACGGACATTGCACAAACCATAGAAACTTGAGGAATAGCTTGAGCTTAACATGAACATGAGTATGAAATTCTGTTTTATCAGGTCGTCAAGCTATGTTAGGTTGATAGTAAACAGCAAACTGTGTTTTACGTTAAAGACCTGTTTGCTCTAGACATAACTTAACATAACATAAGTCAACTTCATTTAAAATAACGTAAAGAATAGGTGCACTACTCTGATAGGTTCCGGTTTTCTTTTCCCAAGACTGTCTCGTTAGCCAGCTAGCAATTGGGTTACCCAGGGATATATACGACCTCGATACAGCTTGAGCCGGGTTAACAAAAATTTATACTTTTACGAAAAATCAAACAAACGGACTAGCAGATATTCTTATAATCGGACAATTTACAGATATGCAAGATGAACAGGTGTTAACATTCAACTCCAATGCGATCCCTACCTACCTAAGAATTGGTCTTTTTATGTTTTGTTTTTAAACCCGGACACTTTTTTTTTGTCAGGGACAACCCAATTTTTTTTTAAGCATAAAAGATATATTGCAATAAATCTTAGTTCAAAATTCATTCATTCTTACACGCGATTTATTATTCAATTCTCTTTTTATTATTATTTTCGTGCATGGTCACATTCTTGTTCTAACGATCTTGTAATCGATTTCAGTTCATATGTTCTAAGTAATTAGTTACAAATTTAAAACAACAGAGTTAAATACGATTATCAATATGTTAATGTTACGTAAATGTACATTTTTTAAAACACGTAATGCTCATTTATATTCTGAGCTGCCTTAAATCGCACAAAATTATTTTTGGTTACCAGCTCACAATGCGATTCTAGAGAGAGTCTTTTCGCTAGTTACGGAGCAATGGACGAAAGGAAGAAATCGCTAAACATACACACAGTTTCTTCTCTGATCAAAATCAAATATAATTTCAACAACCTGAGTTGTTTCGACTTTTTCATATTCTTGTTGGAAAAAGAGAGATATTTTACAAAAAATTGGGAGGACTGCAAAATACCAAAATAAGTAAAAAAAGAGGTTGTCTGTCAAGTTGGTATACAGACGATAGCACAGCGTGATAACGTCTTAATAAAACAGAGATGAAATGATTGCAAACTTTTACGCGCGATTGGGGTATCGTCTAGTCGAGAATCTAGTAGAATTTTCCTTTACATGCTTATACCTCAAATTTATTGAACAAAGAATAAATGCCTGAAAATATACTAGTTATCAGATATTTAATATGCAAGAATTATAAACCTTAATTGCCGAAATTGTTGTTGGTACGTCAAAACAAATAAAATTAAAAATAAAAAAGTAAAAAAAGTTAATATAAACATATTCATAAAATTCTGACGCGGTGTTGAACCCGGGTAGTCATGCATCAAAACATCAAAAAACGGAGCGCCTGTAGAAGGCTTAAAATGTTTTTGTTACGCCTGTGGCTTTCTCTTTCTTTCTTTTGAACTTGCTACCCTTATACTCATCAATTTTATAGACGCTATTACGTCAAAAATAAAATAAAAATTAAAGATATATAAAGGTGTTTTTGGTTTTTGCTGCAAAAAATTTTCAGAGGTGTCCGGGGAAATAAACATATTTCGGTCAAACGTTCGGCCTTTTTCTAGTGTTTATCGGGCGTCGGCAATTGAAGTGATGGCAGCTCTAGTTTTGCACTAACTCCCTAAACACATCACACGACAACAACACCTACTTCCCCGGCATCAACACATCTTCATCCCACCCACACATAAATCACTTCTCACTCATGTTTACATAAACACTTACAACACTGATTTACTTAAATGTAACATTGTTCACGAATGAACACGTTTGCAATAGATCCGAATTCGCTTTCCACGACTATCGGCCAAAATATCATACAGTCCACTAGAAGAAACATATATTATGTAAAAATAGCCACAGCGCTTGTCCGTCATGCATTATCCTAAGTAAATACATGTAGAAAATACGCACAAGCGTGAAGATAATTAAGAGATAATAAATGCACTACATTGGCAGCAGCAATTTACCAGCTGCTGGTAATATAATAAAACAAATAATATCGCGGATCCATTGCCTGCATTGCAAACGATCCTGCCGAGCCTGCCTGCGGGCAGGTCAGTAAAAAGCAGGTACTTGAAATACCGTAATGATAATAGAGTTTATTATCTTGCATGAGATAATAAGCCCATAGAAATTAAGACACTTTCTTGGGTATGTAAGGCCTAGGAGTTAGCTCAAAGTTAGTAAAATATGGTGGAAGGGGGGCTGGGGGCTGGTATGGGGGGGGGGGGGTTGATAGTAAACAGCAAACTGTGTTTTACGTTAAAGACCTGTTTGCTCTAGACATAACTTAACATAACATAAGTCAACTTCATTTAAAATAACGTAAAGAATAGGTGCACTACTCTGATAGGTTCCGGTTTTCTTTTCCCAAGACTGTCTCGTTAGCCAGCTAGCAATTGGGTTACCCAGGGATATATACGACCTCGATACAGCTTGAGCCGGGTTAACAAAAATTTATACTTTTACGAAAAATCAAACAAACGGACTAGCAGATATTCTTATAATCGGACAATTTACAGATATGCAAGATGAACAGGTGTTAACATTCAACTCCAATGCGATCCCTACCTACCTAAGAATTGGTCTTTTTATGTTTTGTTTTTAAACCCGGACACTTTTTTTTTGTCAGGGACAACCCAATTTTTTTTTAAGCATAAAAGATATATTGCAATAAATCTTAGTTCAAAATTCATTCATTCTTACACGCGATTTATTATTCAATTCTCTTTTTATTATTATTTTCGTGCATGGTCACATTCTTGTTCTAACGATCTTGTAATCGATTTCAGTTCATATGTTCTAAGTAATTAGTTACAAATTTAAAACAACAGAGTTAAATACGATTATCAATATGTTAATGTTACGTAAATGTACATTTTTTAAAACACGTAATGCTCATTTATATTCTGAGCTGCCTTAAATCGCACAAAATTATTTTTGGTTACCAGCTCACAATGCGATTCTAGAGAGAGTCTTTTCGCTAGTTACGGAGCAATGGACGAAAGGAAGAAATCGCTAAACATACACACAGTTTCTTCTCTGATCAAAATCAAATATAATTTCAACAACCTGAGTTGTTTCGACTTTTTCATATTCTTGTTGGAAAAAGAGAGATATTTTACAAAAAATTGGGAGGACTGCAAAATACCAAAATAAGTAAAAAAAGAGGTTGTCTGTCAAGTTGGTATACAGACGATAGCACAGCGTGATAACGTCTTAATAAAACAGAGATGAAATGATTGCAAACTTTTACGCGCGATTGGGGTATCGTCTAGTCGAGAATCTAGTAGAATTTTCCTTTACATGCTTATACCTCAAATTTATTGAACAAAGAATAAATGCCTGAAAATATACTAGTTATCAGATATTTAATATGCAAGAATTATAAACCTTAATTGCCGAAATTGTTGTTGGTACGTCAAAACAAATAAAATTAAAAATAAAAAAGTAAAAAAAGTTAATATAAACATATTCATAAAATTCTGACGCGGTGTTGAACCCGGGTAGTCATGCATCAAAACATCAAAAAACGGAGCGCCTGTAGAAGGCTTAAAATGTTTTTGTTACGCCTGTGGCTTTCTCTTTCTTTCTTTTGAACTTGCTACCCTTATACTCATCAATTTTATAGACGCTATTACGTCAAAAATAAAATAAAAATTAAAGATATATAAAGGTGTTTTTGGTTTTTGCTGCAAAAAATTTTCAGAGGTGTCCGGGGAAATAAACATATTTCGGTCAAACGTTCGGCCTTTTTCTAGTGTTTATCGGGCGTCGGCAATTGAAGTGATGGCAGCTCTAGTTTTGCACTAACTCCCTAAACACATCACACGACAACAACACCTACTTCCCCGGCATCAACACATCTTCATCCCACCCACACATAAATCACTTCTCACTCATGTTTACATAAACACTTACAACACTGATTTACTTAAATGTAACATTGTTCACGAATGAACACGTTTGCAATAGATCCGAATTCGCTTTCCACGACTATCGGCCAAAATATCATACAGTCCACTAGAAGAAACATATATTATGTAAAAATAGCCACAGCGCTTGTCCGTCATGCATTATCCTAAGTAAATACATGTAGAAAATACGCACAAGCGTGAAGATAATTAAGAGATAATAAATGCACTACATTGGCAGCAGCAATTTACCAGCTGCTGGTAATATAATAAAACAAATAATATCGCGGATCCATTGCCTGCATTGCAAACGATCCTGCCGAGCCTGCCTGCGGGCAGGTCAGTAAAAAGCAGGTACTTGAAATACCGTAATGATAATAGAGTTTATTATCTTGCATGAGATAATAAGCCCATAGAAATTAAGACACTTTCTTGGGTATGTAAGGCCTAGGAGTTAGCTCAAAGTTAGTAAAATATGGTGGAAGGGGGGCTGGGGGCTGGTATGGGGGGGGGGGGGTTGATAGTAAACAGCAAACTGTGTTTTACGTTAAAGACCTGTTTGCTCTAGACATAACTTAACATAACATAAGTCAACTTCATTTAAAATAACGTAAAGAATAGGTGCACTACTCTGATAGGTTCCGGTTTTCTTTTCCCAAGACTGTCTCGTTAGCCAGCTAGCAATTGGGTTACCCAGGGATGGATACGACCTCGATACAGCTTGAGCCGGGTTAACAAAAATTTATACTTTTACGAAAAATCAAACAAACGGACTAGCAAATATTCTTATAATCGGACAATTTACAGATATGCAAGATGAACAGGTGTTAACATTCAACTCCAATGCGAGCCCTACCTACCTAAGAATTGGTCTTTTTATGTTTTGTTTTTAAACCCGGACACTTTTTTTTTGTCAAGGGGAAACCCAATTTTTTTTTTTAGCATAAAAGATATATTGCAATAAATCTTAGTTCAAAATTCATTCATTCTTACACGCGTTTTATTAGTCAATTCTCTTTTTATTATTATTTTCGTGCATGGTCACATTCTTGTTCTAACGATCTTGTAATCGATTTCAGTTCATATGTTCTAAGTAATTAGTTACAAATTTAAAACAACAGAGTTAAATACGATTATCAATATGTTAATGTTACGTAAATGTACATTTTTTAAAACACGTAATGCTCATTTATATTCTGAGCTGCCTTAAATCGCACAAAATTATTTTTGGTTACCAGCTCACAATGCGATTCTAGAGAGAGTCTTTTCGCTAGTTACGGAGCAATGGACGAAAGGAAGAAATCGCTAAACATACACACAGTTTCTTCTCTGATCAAAATCAAATATAATTTCAACAACCTGAGTTGTTTCGACTTTTTCATATTCTTGTTGGAAAAAGAGAGATATTTTACAAAAAATTGGGAGGACTGCAAAATACCAAAATAAGTAAAAAAAGAGGTTGTCTGTCAAGTTGGTATACAGACGATAGCACAGCGTGATAACGTCTTAATAAAACAGAGATGAAATGATTGCAAACTTTTACGCGCGATTGGGGTATCGTCTAGTCGAGAATCTAGTAGAATTTTCCTTTACATGCTTATACCTCAAATTTATTGAACAAAGAATAAATGCCTGAAAATATACTAGTTATCAGATATTTAATATGCAAGAATTATAAACCTTAATTGCCGAAATTGTTGTTGGTACGTCAAAACAAATAAAATTAAAAATAAAAAAGTAAAAAAAGTTAATATAAACATATTCATAAAATTCTGACGCGGTGTTGAACCCGGGTAGTCATGCATCAAAACATCAAAAAACGGAGCGCCTGTAGAAGGCTTAAAAGGTTTTTGTTACGCCTGTGGCTTTCTCTTTCCTTTTTTTTGAACTTGCTACCCTTATACTCATCAATTTTATAGACGCTATTACGTCAAAAATAAAATAAAAATTAAAGATATATAAAGGTGTTTTTGGTTTTTGCTGCAAAAAATTTTCAGAGGTGTCCGGGGAAATAAACATATTTCGGTCAAACGTCCGGCCTTTTTCTAGTGTTTATCGGGCGTCGGCAATTGAAGTGATGGCAGCTCTAGTTTTGCACCAACTCCCTAAACACATCACACGACAACAACACCTACTTCCCCGGCATCAACACATCTTCATCCCACCCACACATAAATCACTTCTCACTCATGTTTACATAAACACTTACAACACTGATTTACTTAAATGTAACATTGTTCACGAATGAACACGTTTGCAATAGATCCGAATTCGCTTTCTACGACTATCGGCCAAAATATCATACAGTCCACTAGAAGAAACATATATTATTGTAAAAATAGCCACAGCGCTTGTCCGTCATGCATTATCCTAAGTAAATACATGTAGAAAATACGCACAAGCGTCAAGATAATTAAGAAATAATAAATGCACTACATTGGCAGCAGCAATTTACCAGCTGCTGGTAATATAATAAAACAAATAATATCGCGGATCCATTGCCTACATTGCAAACGATCCTGCCGAGCCTGCCTGCGGGCAGGTCAGTAAAAAGCAGGTACTTGAAATACCGTAATGATAATAGAGTTTATTATCTTGCATGAGATAATAAGCCCATAGAAATTAAGACACTTTCTTGGGTATGTAAGGCCTAGGAGTTAGCTCAAAGTTAGTAAAATATGGTGGAAGGGGGGCTGGGGGCTGGTATGGGGGGGGGGGGGGTTGATAGTAAACAGCAAACTGTGTTTTACGTTAAAGACCTGTTTGCTCTAGACATAACTTAACATAACATAAGTCAACTTCATTTAAAATAACGTAAAGAATAGGTGCACTACTCTGATAGGTTCCGGTTTTCTTTTCCCAAGACTGTCTCGTTAGCCAGCTAGCAATTGGGTTACCCAGGGATGGATACGACCTCGATACAGCTTGAGCCGGGTTAACAAAAATTTATACTTTTACGAAAAATCAGACAAACGGACTAGCAGATATTCTTATAATCGGACAATTTACAGATATGCAAGATGAACAGGTGTTAACATTCAACTCCAATGCGAGCCCTACCTACCTAAGAATTGGTCTTTTTATGTTTTGTTTTTAAACCCGGACACTTTTTTTTTGTCAAGGGGAAACCCAATTTTTTTTTAAGCATAAAAGATATATTGCAATAAATCTTAGTTCAAAATTCATTCATTCTTACACGCGTTTTATTAGTCAATTCTCTTTTTATTATTATTTTCGTGCATGGTCACATTCTTGTTCTAACGATCTTGTAATCGATTTCAGTTCATATGTTCTAAGTAATTAGTTACAAATTTAAAACAACAGAGTTAAATACGATTATCAATATGTTAATGTTACGTAAATGTACATTTTTTAAAACACGTAATGCTCATTTATATTCTGAGCTGCCTTAAATCGCACAAAATTATTTTTGGTTACCAGCTCACAATGCGATTCTAGAGAGAGTCTTTTCGCTAGTTACGGAGCAATGGACGAAAGGAAGAAATCGCTAAACATACACACAGTTTCTTCTCTGATCAAAATCAAATATAATTTCAACAACCTGAGTTGTTTCGACTTTTTCATATTCTTGTTGGAAAAAGAGAGATATTTTACAAAAAATTGGGAGGACTGCAAAATACCAAAATAAGTAAAAAAAGAGGTTGTCTGTCAAGTTGGTATACAGACGATAGCACAGCGTGATAACGTCTTAATAAAACAGAGATGAAATGATTGCAAACTTTTACGCGCGATTGGGGTATCGTCTAGTCGAGAATCTAGTAGAATTTTCCTTTACATGCTTATACCTCAAATTTATTGAACAAAGAATAAATGCCTGAAAATATACTAGTTATCAGATATTTAATATGCAAGAATTATAAACCTTAATTGCCGAAATTGTTGTTGGTACGTCAAAACAAATAAAATTAAAAATAAAAAAGTAAAAAAAGTTAATATAAACATATTCATAAAATTCTGACGCGGTGTTGAACCCGGGTAGTCATGCATCAAAACATCAAAAAACGGAGCGCCTGTAGAAGGCTTAAAAGGTTTTTGTTACGCCTGTGGCTTTCTCTTTCCTTTTTTTTGAACTTGCTACCCTTATACTCATCAATTTTATAGACGCTATTACGTCAAAAATAAAATAAAAATTAAAGATATATAAAGGTGTTTTTGGTTTTTGCTGCAAAAAATTTTCAGAGGTGTCCGGGGAAATAAACATATTTCGGTCAAACGTCCGGCCTTTTTCTAGTGTTTATCGGGCGTCGGCAATTGAAGTGATGGCAGCTCTAGTTTTGCACCAACTCCCTAAACACATCACACGACAACAACACCTACTTCCCCGGCATCAACACATCTTCATCCCACCCACACATAAATCACTTCTCACTCATGTTTACATAAACACTTACAACACTGATTTACTTAAATGTAACATTGTTCACGAATGAACACGTTTGCAATAGATCCGAATTCGCTTTCTACGACTATCGGCCAAAATATCATACAGTCCACTAGAAGAAACATATATTATTGTAAAAATAGCCACAGCGCTTGTCCGTCATGCATTATCCTAAGTAAATACATGTAGAAAATACGCACAAGCGTGAAGATAATTAAGAAATAATAAATGCACTACATTGGCAGCAGCAATTTACCAGCTGCTGGTAATATAATAAAACAAATAATATCGCGGATCCATTGCCTACATTGCAAACGATCCTGCCGAGCCTGCCTGCGGGCAGGTCAGTAAAAAGCAGGTACTTGAAATACCGTAATGATAATAGAGTTTATTATCTTGCATGAGATAATAAGCCCATAGAAATTAAGACACTTTCTTGGGTATGTAAGGCCTAGGAGTTAGCTCAAAGTTAGTAAAATATGGTGGAAGGGGGGCTGGGGGCTGGTATGGGGGGGGGGGGGGGTTGATAGTAAACAGCAAACTGTGTTTTACGTTAAAGACCTGTTTGCTCTAGACATAACTTAACATAACATAAGTCAACTTCATTTAAAATAACGTAAAGAATAGGTGCACTACTCTGATAGGTTCCGGTTTTCTTTTCCCAAGACTGTCTCGTTAGCCAGCTAGCAATTGGGTTACCCAGGGATGGATACGACCTCGATACAGCTTGAGCCGGGTTAACAAAAATTTATACTTTTACGAAAAATCAAACAAACGGACTAGCAGATATTCTTATAATCGGACAATTTACAGATATGCAAGATGAACAGGTGTTAACATTCAACTCCAATGCGAGCCCTACCTACCTAAGAATTGGTCTTTTTATGTTTTGTTTTTAAACCCGGACACTTTTTTTTTGTCAAGGGGAAACCCAATTTTTTTTTTAAGCATAAAAGATATATTGCAATAAATCTTAGTTCAAAATTCATTCATTCTTACACGCGTTTTATTAGTCAATTCTCTTTTTATTATTATTTTCGTGCATGGTCACATTCTTGTTCTAACGATCTTGTAATCGATTTCAGTTCATATGTTCTAAGTAATTAGTTACAAATTTAAAACAACAGAGTTAAATACGATTATCAATATGTTAATGTTACGTAAATGTACATTTTTTAAAACACGTAATGCTCATTTATATTCTGAGCTGCCTTAAATCGCACAAAATTATTTTTGGTTACCAGCTCACAATGCGATTCTAGAGAGAGTCTTTTCGCTAGTTACGGAGCAATGGACGAAAGGAAGAAATCGCTAAACATACACACAGTTTCTTCTCTGATCAAAATCAAATATAATTTCAACAACCTGAGTTGTTTCGACTTTTTCATATTCTTGTTGGAAAAAGAGAGATATTTTACAAAAAATTGGGAGGACTGCAAAATACCAAAATAAGTAAAAAAAGAGGTTGTCTGTCAAGTTGGTATACAGACGATAGCACAGCGTGATAACGTCTTAATAAAACAGAGATGAAATGATTGCAAACTTTTACGCGCGATTGGGGTATCGTCTAGTCGAGAATCTAGTAAATTTCCTTTACATGCTTATACCTCAAATTTATTGAACAAAGAATAAATGCCTGAAAATATACTAGTTATCAGATATTTAATATGCAAGAATTATAAACCTTAATTGCCGAAATTGTTGTTGGTACGTCAAAACAAATAAAATTAAAAATAAAAAAGTAAAAAAAGTTAATATAAACATTCATAAAATTCTGACGCGGTGTTGAACCCGGGTAGTCATGCATCAAAACATCAAAAAACGGAGCGCCTGTAGAAGGCTTAAAAGGTTTTTGTTACGCCTGTGGCTTTCTCTTTCCTTTTTTTTGAACTTGCTACCCTTATACTCATCAATTTTATAGACGCTATTACGTCAAAAATAAAATAAAAATTAAAGATATATAAAGGTGTTTTTGGTTTTTGCTGCAAAAAATTTTCAGAGGTGTCCGGGGAAATAAACATATTTCGGTCAAACGTTCGGCCTTTTTCTAGTGTTTATCGGGCGTCGGCAATTGAAGTGATGGCAGCTCTAGTTTTGCACCAACTCCCTAAACACATCACACGACAACAACACCTACTTCCCCGGCATCAACACATCTTCATCCCACCCACACATAAATCACTTCTCACTCATGTTTACATAAACACTTACAACACTGATTTACTTAAATGTAACATTGTTCACGAATGAACACGTTTGCAATAGATCCGAATTCGCTTTCCACGACTATCGGCCAAAATATCATACAGTCCACTAGAAGAAACATATATTATTGTAAAAATAGCCACAGCGCTTGTCCGTCATGCATTATCCTAAGTAAATACATGTAGAAAATACGCACAAGCGTGAAGATAATTAAGAAATAATAAATGCACTACATTGGCAGCAGCAATTTACCAGCTGCTGGTAATATAATAAAACAAATAATATCGCGGATCCATTGCCTGCATTGCAAACGATCCTTCCGAGCCTGCCTGCGGGCAGGTCAGTAAAAAGCAGGTACTTGAAATACCGTAATGATAATAGAGTTTATTATCTTGCATGAGATAATAAGCCCATAGAAATTAAGACACTTTCTTGGGTATGTAAGGCCTAGGAGTTAGCTCAAAGTTAGTAAAATATGGTGGAAGGGGGGCTGGGGGCTGGTATGGGGGGGGGCGTGGCATCCAAATTTTTGCTGCAGATCTATTTATGATGTCAATTGCTTTCCTCCAACCAAGTTTGGTGACTCTAGCTCAAAGTTAGTAGAATATGGTGGAAGGATGGCTGTGGGCGGTATGGGAGCGTGGCAGCCAAAGTTTTTATGCAGATCTTTGTATGATGTCAGCTGCTATCCTCCTACCGAATTTGGTAACTCTAGCTCAAAGTTAGTAAGATAGATAAAGACATTTGCAAAGTTCCAAGTCTCTAGCTTGAAAGGTGTGAAAAAGAGTTGCGCACATACGGACACACAGACGGACAGACACCATGACGGACATTGCACAAACCATAGAAACTTGAGCAATAGCTTGAGCTTAACATGAACATGAGTATGAAATTCTGTTTTATCAGGTCGTCAAGCTATGTTAGGTTGATAGTAAACAGCAAACTGTGTTTTACGTTAAAGACCTGTTTGCTCTAGACATAACTTAACATAACATAAGTCAACTTCATTTAAAATAACGTAAAGAATAGGTGCACTACTCTGATAGGTTCCGGTTTTCTTTTCCCAAGACTGTCTCGTTAGCCAGCTAGCAATTGGGTTACCCAGGGATGGATACGACCTCGATACAGCTTGAGCCGGGTTAACAAAAATTTATACTTTTACGAAAAATCAAACAAACGGACTAGCAGATATTCTTATAATCGGACAATTTACAGATATGCAAGATGAACAGGTGTTAACATTCAACTCCAATGCGAGCCCTACCTACCTAAGAATTGGTCTTTTTATGTTTTGTTTTTAAACCCGGACACTTTTTTGATGTGTTAACATCTATAGCCACGGGTACACGTTTCTTCCATTTGATAATACATGCAAACAATTTAGCGTGCAGCTCTGCTAAAAGGGCGTGCCGAACTGTAACGGGCTCGAACTACGAACAAATTTAGCGTGCACTCGTGGACCGACTGCAATATTTCATATACATATTCATCTGAGTATGACTGTATTGGTGTAGCGGCAGAGAATAACTGTAAAATACAAAGTCTTGCTAACGATGTGTCCAAGTTTGTAGGGTAGTATAACTTAATATGAACTTTGTGCAATTGAATAGCAAAACTTGAGATCCTTTAATATAATTTCAATTTTACATGTTTGTTTATATTCTAGCATTGTTTATTGTTTATATTCTAGCATAAACAATATATATATTAAAATCAAATATTAGAGTTTTTATTGACAATTATTGAATATTGGTTCAAGGGGTATTTACTCTTTGTGCAGCTTGTGCGTCTCAGCTACGACAAGCCAGCACGTTGTTGTTTTGTTCAGTTTCCCTTTGCGTTCAGCGGCCCGTCGATTAAAGTGCGTTTGAAACATATATGAGCTATGCAAAAATACCCTTTGTACCAATATTAAATAATTTTCAATGAACACTCTAACACTTACATAATTATATGCAAGTTCTTTTATTGGATATGAATACCAAACCTTTTTGCGGAATGTAAATAAAGCTCTCACGTTAAGCTGTAGAATTGCACAAAGTTCATATATGTAAGTCGATCCCGCCCTTCCATAATAGAAAGCAGCGGGTATATTCCAATAAGACCCCTTTTACACGATGAGCTTTTGCTTCTGCTGCATTCGTTTGTTGGCAAAGGGGGTAGTGGTGAAACAGCTGCAAGCAATGCTTCATGACATTGGTAGCAATGATTCAATTTTCTCATTTTGCTTTGCCCTATTCCGATTACATGTAAACACAGAGTTGCACAGTGTTCGATGTGAATATTAAAATTATCGATACGAAATATCGCACATGCAACTATTGCCGCAATTAGTAAATACGTTGTTCATTATTGTGGTTTAAAATTATTAATTAAAATGTTTTGGACAAGAGAGTTGATTGAACTGCTGTTAAGTCAATATGAGCAGCACGAACATTTATATAATGTTCGGAGCGATATTTATAAGGACATGGTAAAGCGCTCCAGCAGTTTGCATTCAATTTGCGAAACGTTGAAGGTGAAAGAGCCCAAAATCCAATGCCTCAACCGCCATACCTGTCGCACTCAAAAGTTCTTTTGCTAAATCCATTTTATTTACTTGTTTCTCTCTCAATCAATAATCATTTGTTAACAAATAAAACAATCGATTGCAACGATTAATGTTTGTCGACCATAAATTTAAACTAGAGTTGCAATTACACAGATCACTGCATAAAAAGCCTCATTAAATAAAAATTATACTAATAAAAGGGAAACTAAATTCAATAAACTATTCTTTTCTTTTTTATGCTAATATAAAGCAACCAAACAGGCACAAGCAGCTGTTAACACATCGCTCGTGAGTTCTAACACTCATTAGTTTTTTTTTTGTCAAGGGGAAACCCAATTTTTTTTTTTAGCATAAAAGATATATTGCAATAAATCTTAGTTCAAAATTCATTCATTCTTACACGCGATTTATTAGTCAATTCTCTTTTTATTATTATTTTCGTGCATGGTCACATTCTTGTTCTAACGATCTTGTAATCGATTTCAGTTCATATGTTCTAAGTAATTAGTTACAAATTTAAAACAACAGAGTTAAATACGATTATCAATATGTTAATGTTACGTAAATGTACATTTTTTAAAACACGTAATGCTCATTTATATTCTGAGCTGCCTTAAATCGCACAAAATTATTTTTGGTTACCAGCTCACAATGCGATTCTAGAGAGAGTCTTTTCGCTAGTTACGGAGCAATGGACGAAAGGAAGAAATCGCTAAACATACACACAGTTTCTTCTCTGATCAAAATCAAATATAATTTCAACAACCTGAGTTGTTTCGACTTTTTCATATTCTTGTTGGAAAAAGAGAGATATTTTACAAAAAATTGGGAGGACTGCAAAATACCAAAATAAGTAAAAAAAGAGGTTGTCTGTCAAGTTGGTATACAGACGATAGCACAGCGTGATAACGTCTTAATAAAACAGAGATGAAATGATTGCAAACTTTTACGCGCGATTGGGGTATCGTCTAGTCGAGAATCTAGTAGAATTTTCCTTTACATGCTTATACCTCAAATTTATTGAACAAAGAATAAATGCCTGAAAATATACTAGTTATCAGATATTTAATATGCAAGAATTATAAACCTTAATTGCCGAAATTGTTGTTGGTACGTCAAAACAAATAAAATTAAAAATAAAAAAGTAAAAAAAGTTAATATAAACATATTCATAAAATTCTGACGCGGTGTTGAACCCGGGTAGTTATGCATCAAAACATCAAAAAACGGAGCGCCTGTAGAAGGCTTAAAAGGTTTTTGTTACGCCTGTGGCTTTCTCTTTTCTTTTTTTTGAACTTGCTACCCTTATACTCATCAATTTTATAGACGCTATTACGTCAAAAATAAAATAAAAATTAAAGATATATAAAGGTGTTTTTGGATTTTGCTGCAAAAAATTTTCAGAGGTGTCCGGGGAAATAAACATATTTCGGTCAAACGTCCGGCCTTTTTCTAGTGTTTATCGGGCGTCGGCAATTGAAGTGATGGCAGCTCTAGTTTTGCACCAACTCCCTAAACACATCACACGACAACAACACCTACTTCCCCGGCATCAACACATCTTCATCCCACCCACACACAAATCACTTCTCACTCATGTTTACATAAACACTTACAACACTGATTTACTTAAATGTAACATTGTTCACGAATGAACACGTTTGCAATAGATCCGAATTCGCTTTCCACGACTATCGGCCAAAATATCATACAGTCCACTAGAAGAAACATATATTATTGTAAAAATAGCCACAGCGCTTGTCCGTCATGCATTATCCTAAGTAAATACATGTAGAAAATACGCACAAGCGTGAAGATAATTAAGAGATAATAAATGCACTACATTGGCAGCAGCAATTTACCAGCTGCTGGTAATATAATAAAACAAATAATATCGCGGATCCATTGCCTGCATTGCAAACGATCCTGCCGAGCCTGCCTGCGGGCAGGTCAGTAAAAAGCAGGTACTTGAAATACCGTAATGATAATAGAGTTTATTATCTTGCATGAGATAATAAGCCCATAGAAATTAAGACACTTTCTTGGGTATGTAAGGCCTAGGAGTTAGCTCAAAGTTAGTAAAATATGGTGGAAGGGGGGCTGGGGGCTGGTATGGTGGGGGGGGGGGGGGCGTGGCATCCAAATTTTTGCTACAGATCTATTTATGATGTCAATTGCTTTCCTCCAACCAAGTTTGGTGACTCTAGCTCAAAGTTAGTAAGATAGATAAAGACATTTGCAAAGTTCCAAGTCTCTAGCTTGAAAGGTGTGGAAAAAAATTGCGCACATACGGACACACAGACGGACAGACACCATGACGGACATTGCACAAACCATAGAAACTTGAGGAATAGCTTGAGCTTAACATGAACATGAGTATGAAATTCTGTTTTATCAGGTCGTCAAGCTATGTTAGGTTGATAGTAAACAGCAAACTGTGTTTTACGTTAAAGACCTGTTTGCTCTAGACATAACTTAACATAACATAAGTCAACTTCATTTAAAATAACGTAAAGAATAGGTGCACTACTCTGATAGGTTCCGGTTTTCTTTTCCCAAGACTGTCTCGTTAGCCAGCTAGCAATTGGGTTACCCAGGGATGGATACGACCTCGATACAGCTTGAGCCGGGTTAACAAAAATTTATACTTTTACGAAAAATCAGACAAACGGACTAGCAGATATTCTTATAATCGGACAATTTACAGATATGCAAGATGAACAGGTGTTAACATTCAACTCCAATGCGAGCCCTACCTACCTAAGAATTGGTCTTTTTATGTTTTGTTTTTAAACCCGGACACTTTTTTTTTGTCAAGGGGAAACCCAATTTTTTTTTAAGCATAAAAGATATATTGCAATAAATCTTAGTTCAAAATTCATTCATTCTTACACGCGTTTTATTAGTCAATTCTCTTTTTATTATTATTTTCGTGCATGGTCACATTCTTGTTCTAACGATCTTGTAATCGATTTCAGTTCATATGTTCTAAGTAATTAGTTACAAATTTAAAACAACAGAGTTAAATACGATTATCAATATGTTAATGTTACGTAAATGTACATTTTTTAAAACACGTAATGCTCATTTATATTCTGAGCTGCCTTAAATCGCACAAAATTATTTTTGGTTACCAGCTCACAATGCGATTCTAGAGAGAGTCTTTTCGCTAGTTACGGAGCAATGGACGAAAGGAAGAAATCGCTAAACATACACACAGTTTCTTCTCTGATCAAAATCAAATATAATTTCAACAACCTGAGTTGTTTCGACTTTTTCATATTCTTGTTGGAAAAAGAGAGATATTTTACAAAAAATTGGGAGGACTGCAAAATACCAAAATAAGTAAAAAAAGAGGTTGTCTGTCAAGTTGGTATACAGACGATAGCACAGCGTGATAACGTCTTAATAAAACAGAGATGAAATGATTGCAAACTTTTACGCGCGATTGGGGTATCGTCTAGTCGAGAATCTAGTAGAATTTTCCTTTACATGCTTATACCTCAAATTTATTGAACAAAGAATAAATGCCTGAAAATATACTAGTTATCAGATATTTAATATGCAAGAATTATAAACCTTAATTGCCGAAATTGTTGTTGGTACGTCAAAACAAATAAAATTAAAAATAAAAAAGTAAAAAAAGTTAATATAAACATATTCATAAAATTCTGACGCGGTGTTGAACCCGGGTAGTCATGCATCAAAACATCAAAAAACGGAGCGCCTGTAGAAGGCTTAAAAGGTTTTTGTTACGCCTGTGGCTTTCTCTTTCCTTTTTTTTGAACTTGCTACCCTTATACTCATCAATTTTATAGACGCTATTACGTCAAAAATAAAATAAAAATTAAAGATATATAAAGGTGTTTTTGGTTTTTGCTGCAAAAAATTTTCAGAGGTGTCCGGGGAAATAAACATATTTCGGTCAAACGTCCGGCCTTTTTCTAGTGTTTATCGGGCGTCGGCAATTGAAGTGATGGCAGCTCTAGTTTTGCACCAACTCCCTAAACACATCACACGACAACAACACCTACTTCCCCGGCATCAACACATCTTCATCCCACCCACACATAAATCACTTCTCACTCATGTTTACATAAACACTTACAACACTGATTTACTTAAATGTAACATTGTTCACGAATGAACACGTTTGCAATAGATCCGAATTCGCTTTCCACGACTATCGGCCAAAATATCATACAGTCCACTAGAAGAAACATATATTATTGTAAAAATAGCCACAGCGCTTGTCCGTCATGCATTATCCTAAGTAAATACATGTAGAAAATACGCACAAGCGTGAAGATAATTAAGAGATAATAAATGCACTACATTGGCAGCAGCAATTTACCAGCTGCTGGTAATATAATAAAACAAATAATATCGCGGATCCATTGCCTGCATTGCAAACGATCCTGCCGAGCCTGCCTGCGGGCAGGTCAGTAAAAAGCAGGTACTTGAAATACCGTAATGATAATAGAGTTTATTATCTTGCATGAGATAATAAGCCCATAGAAATTAAGACACTTTCTTGGGTATGTAAGGCCTAGGAGGTAGCTCAAAGTTAATAAAATATGGTGGAAGGGGGGCTGGGGGCTGGTATGGTGGGGGGGGGGGGGCGTGGCATCCAAATTTTTGCTGCAGATCTATTTATGATGTCAATTGCTTTCCTCCAACCTAGTTTGGTGACTCTAGCTCAAAGTTAGTAGAATATGGTGGAAGGATGGCTGTGGGCGGTATGGGAGCGTGGCAGCCAAAGTTTTTATGCAGATATTTGTATGATGTCAGCTGCTATCCTCCTACCGAATTTGGTGACTCTAGCTCAAAGTTAGTAAGATAGATAAAGACATTTGCAAAGTTCCAAGTCTCTAGCTTGAAAGGTGTGAAAAAGAGTTGCGCACATACGGACACACAGACGGACAGACACCATGACGGACATTGCACAAACCCAATATACTCTTTACCTTCGCTATCGAGTTTAAAACGATCGCATATGCTCTCTCGCAGTAGCACAAAAAGTATTTTATTTTGCTCTGCTCTCATCTCGCTATCTATGATTCTTGTGCTATTCCTACAACTACAAATAGTGCTTCGCACATTTTTTGTTATCGCTATTGCTCTGTGCTCCGACGCTCTGTGCTATAGAGCAGTAGAGCCACCGTTATGTTTTTGTGCTCTCTGCTATTCTACAGAGCCGTTCGAAATCAGAGCAATACCTGGAGCAAAAAAAAAACTAATGAGTGCTAGAACTCACGAGCGATAAGCTAACACCTATTTATACCTGATTGATTGCTATATATTAGCATAAAAAAATTTCAAACTGGCAATTTTAGTCTTTATTTGAATATATCCGCTGCTTTCCTATATGGAAGGGCGGTACCGAATTAACGTGAGAACTTTAATATTATTTCTATTTTATATGTTTATTTATATTCCAGCAAAAAGGTTTGGTATTCATATTCAATAAAAGAACTTGTATACAATTAAGAAAGTGTGAAAGTTTTTATTGACAATTATTGTATATTGGTACAAAGGGTATTTTTGCATATGGCGGCTTGTGCGCCTCAAGAACGACAAGCCAGCACCGAGTTGGTTTGTTTTAGTTTCGCTTTGCGTTCATCGGCCCGTCGATTAAAGGAGAAGCGGCGCACAGCTCACATACACGCGTCTAGAAAATTTGTACAGTTTCTCTGTCTATTTTATTCTACTTTACTTTACTCCAAGTTTTCGGCAACTCACCTTTACATCTTTGCATAATTGTATGGCAAGGGTTGTTAGAAAGTCTCATAAAGGAAAAATAGGGAAGAGTATGTATGATGAGCAGGAGCAAAACTGATACTTGACTGCCTTGAAAGGCAAAAGAAGAGAGAAGTGTATAGTCTTTGTTGTTAATTTTGGTTGTTTTAAGTTAGAGCTTCTCACTCAACAAAACCACCTGCAGCTGACTTTGTTTATATTTTGGCAATAAGGTAGGGCATTAATAATCAATAGAACAAGTTGTACATATTTAATAAACTAACCCTTAACGTTTTTTGTAAATAATTAAAATATATTATCTATATACGTTAAATTATATATTTGAGTTTTTTGACTATTATTGAGTATTTGTACAAGGGGTATTTTTAATGTGTGCATTATGTGCGTCTCAGCTTCGACAAGCCAGCACGTGTTGTTGTTGGTTTACGTCTGTTTTGGATTATTTATGTATGTATATTTATCAGGAGAGAAAACAAACCCTTTTTGGAATTTATGGAAACTACTTACAATCTTCAATTATAATTGCCCGTCGCATCCACAACCAATTATAGCACATGCATTGGCTGCGTTCAGGGAACTAAGCGGTTATAAAGGTGCTTACTAAGCGCTTAGTATTAATCGCTGAAAACTTGTGAATGCACTGCTTAGCATTGCACATTGTTTTGCACATTAGTTTGGATAGCATTTCGCAGACTTTGCAATGTTGACAATGATGTATAAGAATATACAAATTCGAAATGGTATATGTATATTTTTACCTCGAATGTGGTTCTGTTCATCCGAAAGTGTTCCATATGCACAAAACAATTAACAGCTGGTCAACTATCGACCGCTGACTAACATGTTTGAAGTGCGTTTACTAAGCAAAGCGTTCAGCGAACGATTACTAAGTATGTATTGTAAGCGCTTAGTTCCCTGAACGCAGCCATTGATATGGTTTTCAGCAGACATATTAATGTCGAATGCCAGGTGTTGAATTTAAAAATATATTTTACTAATTTAAATTTCATTGTTGTCATTACATCTTTTTTGTTTAATAAATTTGAAACGTGACGTATTTTACGTAAAATCTTAGCGTCCGAGTCACACAGCCCGTAGGTCAAGCCGAAAGATCAGACCGTCGATTTTTTTGATGTGTTAACATCTATGGGCACGGGTAATGCAATATTCTGCAACGTTAAAATGAAAAAATTTGCTAAACAAACTCTTGGCTTATTCAGTCTGGCAAGGTGGCAGCCCTTAGCAGCCAAGTCCGATAAAGTTGGTGCGCAAAAAATAAATGATTCGGTAAACTGTGGCACCGTGGAATTGTTCGGACGGAATTGCTACTAGCGGAAGTCAATTCCACGAGCGTTTTCTGGGGCACCCCTGATATATTGTTTATTTTAAGTGAATGAATACAAAATACGTGAAATGTAGTGTTGGTTTCCTAATTTATATACAACATTATTTACAAAATATAAACAAAAACATAAAACAGTATTAATATTAAAGAATTTAAAGCTTCACTATTCAATTGCACAAAGTTCATATTAAGTTTATACTACCTTTCCAGCTTGGACTCTATCAAGCAGATTGATGCAAAACTCTAAAATTCACGATTTAAAATTTTGTGAAAAAAACAATAATACACACCGCGCGTATACATACGCGTACACACATACAAACTTGCTGTTTGTGGGCAAACACCAATGCGTTTATAGATTTGTGGGTGGTAGTTGGTGAGACATTGTTGTTACCGCTTGTAATAAATACTTTATCTTACATAAGTTGTTTTGATATGAATTGATTATAAATATAAAACACATTGTGATGTAATAATAAATCATCTCCTTAAAGATATAGTTTAATAATTAAATAATTTATTGCTTTGTCAAATTTTAAAATTATTATTTTATACAGAAGTGTGTCTTAATTCACTAATATACTTACCTGTTTACAAAAATCATGTAATACAAATAAGGGCTGGTTCATGATACAATTAATATTAATTGTATCATGGGCTGGTTCTAGTTCATACATGTGAGCACACATTCACGCAAATATAACAAAACAAATAACATGCATACAAGCAGTAGAACTGCGCGGCTCGCTGTCAACGTCGGCAATTATTTTGTTGTCGTTTGCCAGATTCAAAATGATAAACGCATACATGCACCCCATTGAATATAAGAATGCAAGCACACAATTACAGAGGTAGTCAAAAGTATTTACACAACGAACTTTATTTTTGCACATTAAACTCAAATAGCTTTTTTTGTGGTTGTTGTTGTTGCAGTGCAGGAAAGTGGTATGTTGTTGTAAAGCTCGATCTATTCTTAAGCAATTGATGTCAACTTCGGAAGAATAACGGTTCATAGAACAGAGAACAAAGTAAATGAACAGACGCTTATCAGTTGTCAAAAGTATTTACACACGTTTTATTTGCGTCAAAAGTATTTACACAATGCAAGTTCGTCTTTAGTATTTGGTTTGTAATGACAAGGGCAGGTTTTAGTTGTTCTAGTTATTTTAATAAATGTTCAAATAATTTATTTTAATCATTTAACTATTACAATTTATTACTTAAATGCCAAAAACAAAAGAGTTAACCGTTGAGCGCCGGGCTGAAATTGTTGCTAGGTTTAAAACCGGTACCTCTGCAGTCGAATTAGCTACGTGTTATCAAATCTCGCGGAAAACGGTGTACAATTTAGTGAAAAAGAAGGATACAGTTGGAAGTTTAAAAAAATATAAAAAGAACAGGCCGAAAACCTGTGTTGGACCAAAGACAATGGAGGCACATACTAGGAGTTGTAGTAAATAATCCAACTGCAAGTCCCGTTAAAATTGCCGCAGATTCAATAAACATAATTGGCAAACAAATTAGTGAATTTACACTGCGTCGCAGGCTAAAAGACGCTAATTTTAATACCTATGTTGTCCGTAAAGTGATTGACATCACACCAACCAACCAATTAAAACGTCTTGCGTTTGCTTTGGAGTACAGCAAGAAGCCTCTTGACTTCTGGTTCAATGTTTTATGGATAGATGAGGCTGCATTTCAGTTCCAAGGGTCATATCGCAAGCATTTTATGCATTTAAAAAAAAATCAAAAGCTTTTGGCAGCCCAGCCAATCCATAGGTTTAGTGGTGGCATAGTGATGTTGTGGGGATGCCTTTCCTTCTATGGATTTGATGACTTGGTTCCGATAGTAGGGACATTGAACCAAAACGGATACCTCCATATACTAAATGATCATGCTTTCATATCACGAAACAGATTTTTTTCATCGTATGAGTGGATTCTACAGCACGACAATGCTCCATGCCATAAGGGTAGGGTACCAACCAAATTTTTGAAAGACCTAAACAGGCGGTTCTTTCCTGGCCCCCACAAAGCCCTGATTTGAATATCATTGAAAACGTTTGGGCTTTTGTTAAAAACAAGAGGACCATTGATAAATATCGAAAACGCGAAGAAGCCATTGCTGAAATTGAGGACATTTGGTCAAAATTGACCATTGAATTTGCACAAACTTTGGTAAGATCAATACCCGACAGGCTCGGAGCTGCCATTGATGCCAAAGGCGGTATAACTAAATATTAGTTATATTTTTTAATATTATGATAAAAATCTTTTGTTACCATTGAATATTTCACTTGAATAAAGAACATTTAGCTGTGTGTAAATAATTTTGACGCAAATAAAACGTGTGTAAATACTTTTGACAACTGATAAGCGTTTTCATTTGCTTTGTTCTCTGTCCTATGAACCGTTATTCTTCCGAAGTGGACATCAATCGCTTAAGAATAGGTCGAGCTTTACAACAACATACCACTTTGCTGCACTGCAACAACAACAACCACAAAACAAGTAGAAACGTTGCAGTCGGACGCACCCGACTGCGGTATACTCGATACCAGTAGTAAAACAGATTAGAAGAGAGCTGATTGCAATGGTGTGTGGATACGGCAGGGGTGTAGGCTGCCTCAAAGATTGTCTGGTGCAGATGGGGATGCCAAAAATCTATCTTCCTCCCAAATTTGGTGACTCTAGCTCAAAAATAGTAAAATTTGTGGGAAGGGGGGCTGGGGTTGGTAAGGGGGGGCGTGGCATCCAATCTTTTGCTGTAGATCTATTTATGATGTCAATTGCTATCCTCAAACAGAATTTGGTGACTCTAGCTCAAAGTTAGTAGAATATGGTAGAAGGGGGGCTAGGTGCTGGGGGCTGGTATGGGGGGGCGTAGCGTCCAAAGTTTTGCTGCAGATCTATTTATGATGTTAATTGCTATCCTCATACCAAATTTGGTGACTCTAGCACAAAGTTAGTAGAATATGGTGGAAGGGGGGCTGGGGGCGGTATGGGTTGGGGCGCCATCCAAAATATTTGGGTTTCTTCACTTCCAATCTTGGCACCCAATTTGGCGGCTCTAGCTCAAAAGCTGTGGAAAATATAGGCACTTTTGATTTCAAAATGCAAGGGGCTAGGGAACGGGGGGGCGTGGCTCCAAATTTTTGATGCAGTTTTTTGGGGATCGTTAACAGCTATCTTCCTACCAAATTTGGTGACTCTAGCCTTAACTCTTTGGAAAATACACGCATTCCCGTTTTTAGTGAAGCATTGGGGCGGTTTGGGGCAGCTTGGGCAGTATGGATTGGCGTGGCATCCAAAGTTTTTATGCATTTTTTGGAGGTTGTAATCACCTATCTTGGCACAAAATTTGGTGGCTCTAGCTTAAAAACTGTAAAAGAAATAAGCATTTCTGTTTTTAAGCTGCGTGGGGCTGGGGGCGGAATGGGTAGGTGGGACCCCAAAACTTTGATGCAGTTTTTGGGGGGTCGTTTCCAGTTATCTACCTACCAAATTTTGAGACTCTAGCTCAAACACTTTCGAAGATACACGCACTACCGTTTTTAGCGAAGCGTTGGGGTGGTTGAGGGCGGATAGGGCAGTATAGCAGTATGAATTTGATTGGGGATCGTCAACACCTATCTTGGAACCAAATTTGATGGCTCTAGCTCAAAAACTGTAGAAGATATGGGCATTCTTGGGGTTAAACTGCGAGGGGGCTGGGGGCGGTATGGGTGGGCGTGGCTCCAAAATGTTTGATGCAGTTTTTTGGGGGTTGGTAGTAGCTATTTTCTCCCCAAATTTGGTAGTTCCAGCTGAAAGGGCGAAATATCTGCATCTATCGATTTTGCGTTATCGAGTTTATCGATTTGCCAGCCCCCTAATTATCGTAGAGCTCCAATCTTGACACTTTAATTTACTATGCCATAGATAAAAAGATTTGCAAAGTTTGAAGTCTCTAACTTGAAGGGTGTGGAAAAAAGTTGCGAACATACGGACGGACAGACGGACAGACACCATGACGGACATTGCACAAACCCAACATACTCTTTACCTTCGGTATCGAGTATAAAAAGCAATTTGAGTTGAATGTGCAAAAATAAAGTTTGTTGTGTAAATACTTTTGACTACCTCTGTAAACAGCGCTTTTATTTTAGTTTTGTGAAAACATGGGTAACTGTGGTTCTGAGAGCGGCGGCTTAAAAAACAGTGCAATAAATGATTAATCTAGAGTATTCTTTGATAAATGCTTTGGTAAAGCTGCTACTCCGGAAAAGTGCCTAAAGGGTAAAATATTGTGCAATTTGTTTCCAGTTAGTAAATACCGTTTGTAACTTTTTTTCTTATACTTTTATTGCAAGACATGCAAAAAGTTAACAAACGCTTTCAAAGCAAAAGCTTAAATGCGACAAAATTATTTAATGATCTTGCATTCGTTGTGAGCTCATTTAAACAAAAATAATTCCATCTCATAATGAAATCGACATTGTTTTCGACGATGATTTTGAAAAACATGTTAGAGATTTATATCTTGGATATGAAATTGAGAAAGAACTTAGAGCTATGAATATTTAGGTTTTGGAGGAAAATGTTGTAAGAGGATGTTAGACAGACTTTGTGGTGTACTTGGCAAAATAGTTATAGCAGAAGTAAATATTTTCTTTGATTTGATTTTTCGCTATGATACATAATAATTTATATTTTTTCAACTTTAGGTTGCCGCAAAACATTATAATATTAAAGCAAATTAATGTTTTCTGTAGAGAGTAATTTAAAAATAAAGAAAAAACAAACAAAACTAAACCTGGAGTTTGTAAGCATTTTAGACATTGACAAAGTGGAACGTCAGCACTATGACATTCGTCTTGTGCAATAGAAAAATTTTGAAGAAACAGTTTTGAAGTGAAGCGCTGAAGGTCCGAGATTGTGGTGGAAACTATTATT